>JBAMJV010013385.1:0-46544 GCA_037951105.1 Echinarachnius parma
ATACATGTATTAATTCACAACTTGTGTCTCTCTTTTACATCAGATATTATTAATCAACCAGTATATAATTATTACTTAGATAATTACCATAAACAATACAAAGATTATTCTCAATATTCAGCAAGTTATACAACTATAACTAGTATAATCTCTCTCAAACTCTTCCCTCATAATTCCACTAGTTTCCATCTCATTCATTATAAATATATAACTTTAACATGACTACCTTAACATTATAAAATGCGATATAACTTCAATTATCCATGTAAGATAGAAATTATATTGTCTTACCTGTAAAATAACGTGTTGATCAGAGAAGAGACAAAAACTTTCCAGGCACAATACTTGATCCCCACTTCGTGTGTAGGAAGAGAGGGCCGTGTTATCGCGGTATATACTTCAGTTCGTAGGGATCGAATTACGTTGATACAGGTCGAGTCAAAATCACCTTTCTCCATTATTGCAGCGCTAACAGGGATTACTACACGCAAACGCTAGGGTTGAGAGATTATTTTGACCGTTACTGAAAGAGGTGGGCGTTATATGAAATTGTATGACGTAGTAATAGGGGCGAAGCCACATACTTTGGGGAGGGCGGCTTAGTCACGTTAATTAGCAAGGCATTATATGCATCAATTTGATGTGCCCTGTTTGGAGAACCAATTACTGTTTTCAAAGATTTAATTAAAAACACCATAAGTTATGAAACAAAAGAAATATAACGGCTTACTCGGAATATCTTGAATTATTTGTATGCTACATTGCAATAGAGGGAAAACAAATGTTTCCATTATTTGAGCAACATAATAGGAACATATTATTTTTCCTCCAGATCTCCGCTACAATATATCAAAATTGTAGACGTATTCGACCAGAATCGAAGGAGATAGACACACAACTGCACCTTCAAAACATAACACAAAATTTATGAAATCAATCAAAATTAAATTTTCGCTTTTCATGGCAAATTGATGACGTCACGATGTCCGATTGGCGATTTTTGAATATCGCACCATATCCACAACTCATACTCTGTCACGAATACACAACAACCAAAATACTGAACATGGATTTTCAAATTTATGATCAATTGAACAGGGCATGTTTTTACCACATTTTCACATATTTTACATATGGCAGCACGCGCGGATTTCATGTGTAGCACGCGCGCATCGGCACATTTCCGGTCGGAAAGAGATAGTAATTGTTCAGAATCGTCCCAGCTACAAGATATCAAAACTTGGGACAGATTCAAGCAGAATTGACCGAGATATCGGAATCCAAACACGATATATACATAATCGCAAATGATAAAATCGTTGAAAACTGCTAATGTTAACTTCTCATGGTCATATGATTACATAATGAGGTTTGGTTGGCGATAAGGATGCATGACGTTGTATCTACAACTCATTCGTCTGCAAGGAAAAATATTTTTAACAAATTGCCCGTGGATTTTAAAAATTATTATCAATTAAAAAAGGGCATATTTTGTACATATTTTGTGCATAGCAGCACTCGCGGATTTTAAAGTTTTACGCCCTCCTGTTCGAGCGTTTATTGTCGAGGAAATCTGGAAACTGTTTTAATTTATCATAGAAAGTATTGGGAACAGTTTCCAAAAAAAAAAAACGCCATTTTTTTGTTCCGTGCGCGCTACGCGTGAAAAAGCGCGCGCGCAAACGCGCACGCGCGCAAAATTTTGAAATGCTCGGAATGACCTGAAACGTATGGAAAATTGGTTCGCCGGATGATTTGAGAATTTTTCAAGGATTTTTACCCTTTGACGCGCGCGTACGCGTCCGTCGTTGTCCGTACGACCTTGGGTGCGACATTTTTATATAGCCCTTGAACTTAGCTTGCCATGTACAAAATTTGGTGAAAATATACCATTACGTAAGAAAGATATGGGCTGTTGAAATATTTCACAAAATGGCGTCTCCATGACGTCACAGGGTAGTACCGTCATAATCATTACCCAGGTGCACAATTTCGGACCAAGGTCTATTATGTTCACCAGGTTTCATTATCATATCCCCAGCCAAATTTTACAGACACGAGACACAAAAAACGTACAAAGAAAAAAAATAAAAATAATTGTGTTTCCACAATTGCGGTATATTTAGAGATCGTAATGACCGCGGGAAATAAAGACGGATCGTGATAGCGTTATCAAAATGATGTCGAATGAAATCGGAATGACCGCGGGAAATGACGACGGATCGTGGTAGCGTTATCAAATGATGTCGCATGATAATTTGATATGTTATGAACAAGATCTTATCGAGATCGAGCCTTGTAACATGACACGAATTATATACACAAAGCCAGAGATGATCGTGAAGTATTGTGCGATTGTGGAAACACCCTGCTGAGTAATAACAATAGGTGATACGCTGTATAGCGTATCACCTAATAATTGTGTTTCCACAATTGCGGTATATTTGGAGATCGTAATGACCGCGGGAAATAAAGACGGATCGTGATAGCGTTATCAAAATGATGTCGAATGAAATCGGAATGACCGCGGGAAATGACGACGGATCGTGGTAGCGTTATCAAATGATGTCGCATGATAATTTGATATGTTATGAACAAGATCTTATCGAGATCGAGCCTTGTAACATGACACGAATTATATACACAAAGCCAGAGATGATCGTGAAGTATTGTGCGATTGTGGAAACACCTCGCTGAGTAATAACAATAGGTGATACGTATATATACGTATCACCTAAAAAGTGCAGAAAGGTGAAGGGATGCGAATCACCAACCCCCCCCCCCTCCTGGCCCCCTACTTCCCATTCTACCTTTGATACTACTCCATGAACTATCGGGCATGGCCCCCATTTCTTACATTCTGTGTAATATAGCATCCATGAAGGTGAGCTAAAGGCAAGCCTTGGGGCATTCCATTCCATACTTGTGAATAACGATTAAGTAAAGTATTTTAGAATTGATTTTACAGCGTATAAGGTGCAGAAAGATGAAGGGACAAGAAGCTGGACACCCCACCCCCCCCCCCCCCACCCCCCCCACCCCCCCCCCCCACCCATGATGTACCATACTATGAACTTTTGGGTAACTACAGTATGGACCCCATTTCTCACATTACCTAGCATCCACAACTTTGGTGAGCGAAGTCTTGTGGCATTCCATGTCAAATAAGTTCATATTTAAGGGATTGATTTCATAGGGAGAGCTTGTCACAGTTTTGTTACATGGTTACAGTATATATGGGCAGTTCATACAAAAGAGTGCAGATTCCTGGACTGGGGGCTCGACACTAGCACTTGCCCCCTTGACCGCGGGGCAAGTACAAAATTGATGTCGGGCAAGTAAGATTTCATAAATAGTCTAGTTTGCTTGCTGATCGGGCAACTACATAATTGTTCAACTACAAGAAAACAATGTAATTTCATGTGTTAATCTCATGTACATGTAGAGGTAAGATGGGCAAGTAAAAGTTCAAAATGTATGATTTTACTTGTCCGAATTGTCCTAACGAGGATAAGTAAATATTTACGGATTGATATGAAAGACCGAAACGGGGACTTGGGGTGATTTAGTAAAACAAAACCAGTGCAGAAAGGTGAAGGGATGCAGATCACATCCCCGGGCAATCCCCCCCCCCCAGGCAGTGACACCCCCCTTGCCATCCCCCTCTATTACTATACCATGAACTATTGGGCATGGCCCCCATTTCTTACATTCCCTGTAGATCACCTAGAGGTAGGTGAGCTAAGGCCTTGTTGTGGCATTCCATACTTGTGAATAAGGATAAGTAAATATTGAAGGATTGATATTACTGGCCAAAATGGGGACTCAGGGCGATTTAACCCCCCAAAATTCCCCAAAGAACCCAGGGCTATAGAATAATGTTTTAAAACAAATTTAGAGTGCTATTTCCAAGCAGCATGCTGGCAAGCTTAAAAATGTGTCCTCGGTCCCAGAAGATAGATTTTGATTTCATTCCTCAGCAAAAAGGGATGTCCATTAAAAAAAAAAAAAAAAAAAGTGCAGAAAGGTGAAGGGATGCGAATCACTAACCCCCCCCCCCCCCCCCCGGCCCCCTACTTCCCATTCTACCTTTGATACTACTCCATGAACTATCGGGCATGGCCCCCATTTCTTACATTCTGTGTAATATAGCATCCATGAAGGTGAGCTAAAGGCAAGCCTTGTGGCATTCCATACTGGTGAATAAGGATTAAGTAAACTATTTTAGAATTGATTTTACAGCGTAAAAGGTGCAGAAAGATGAAGGGACAACAAGCAGGACACCCCCAGCCCCCCCCCCCCCATGATGTACCATACTATGAACTTTTGGGTACCTACAGTATGGACCCCATTTCTCACATTACCTAACAATAACATCCACAACTTTGGTAAGCGAAGTCTTGTGGCATTCCATGTCAAATAAGTTAATATTTAAGGTATTAATTTCATAGGGAGAGCTTGTCACAGTTTTGTTACATGGTTACAGTATATATGGGCAGTTCATACAAAAGAGTGCAGATTCCTGGACTGGGGGCTCGACACTAGCACTAGCCCCCTTGGCCGGGGCAAGTACAAAATTGATGTCGGGCAAGTAAGATTTCATAAATAGTCCAGTTTGCTTGCTCGATCGGGCAACTACATACATAATTGTTCAACTTTAAGAAAACAATGTAATTTCATGTATTAATCTCATGTATTAATCTCATGTAGAGGTAAGATGGGCAAGTAAAAGTTCAAAATGTATGATTTTACTTGTCCGAATGGGCAAGTACAGAAAAAGTTAGTGTGGATGCTATAAAATTAAGTATCAACTTTCGATGACCTGAAAGGATGGGCTACTGAAATAACAGTTCTGCATTTTTATCTGATATTTACAGATGTGCTCAGATCGAACCAATATTCATGTTTATCTTGGCTGTTACCATTATTCGAATGAGTGCTGAAATGTCACTATTAAAGGGGTATTCCGGGCCTGATAAAACCATTCGTTATTTGAATAAGCAGAACAAGAGGAATAATTTGTGAAAATTTGATTAAAATCGGACAAGAAACACGGGAGTTATACCTATTTGAACATCATGTAGTAATGAGCGATCGTTTCAAAATTGCCGCCATATGCAACATCATTCACGAGCAACTCGCCATGGCTTTACTACATGAAAATACACTTATTTCTCATTTTCATAGCTAAAAATTAAATTTTCTCTGCTTGTTTTCACGAATTCATAGAAGAATATCGATGGGCCAACCTCATTGGAATTTGTAAGCTCATAAATTTTCTTTGTTATGAAGAAAATTTAAATTTTGTAAAATTTCCATGTAGAAGTCAAAATGGCTGCAGCTCGCAAGTGACGTCACGATCGATAGCAATTGCGAACGATACCAAAAATCGAAGCAAAGTTCATCCTGTCATAACTTTTTTATTGCTCTACCGTTTTGGCTCAGATTTTCAATCATGATTCTTCATATTCACCTCATTTTATAGCAAACATCACATATCTTGGGTGGAATTCCCCTTTAATGTTTGCACATGAATGTACATGTTTACATAAATGTATAATGTAAATACTGCACTTAATGTACACAAGCTTTCACATGGCTACTGTTTTCTATCGAGACATGTACATGTACAGTACATGTACATCGGAACTCGCTTTATAATACCCAAGGTACAAGATATTTGTCCTACCCAAATCCAAGATCCCCCACCCATGGTGCAGGGAATTGCATTTTGCGGAGGCATAGAGCTAGCTCTCTGTTGGGGGTCTCAGGCAAAGGTCACCAGTGTCCACTATGATGGCTATCTTTCAGCTAGATAGCCTTTTGTAAGTTTTGTGTCATTTTAAAATCTTGTTGATCTTATATGATTAATTAATTGATAGGATAATCAATTGACCGGGGCCCTGTTTCAATTATTGTAACTACCATGGCAGCAGGTGCAATACTGCATGCTGATTGGCTGTTGATCTACTAGTAACAATAATTGGACAAAATTTACAACAATTGGAAAAATTTTATGAAACAGGGCTAATTGGTACAAGGACTGCATGATCACGTGATTAATTATAAAAATCTTAGTTACAAATCAATCTTATTTATAAGTTTAATCTACATTCATCTGTATATCTGGCAGAAAGTTTGTAATTCATTTCAGAGCACAGATTAACTTTAATGAACAACGCATTGGATGCAGGAACCTGGTGTGTCCTGTATAAATCTATGGGGATACAAATACCAAGTAGTGAACAGGTAAACTTTGTTAATTAATCCTTTCGCCCTTGTCTTGAGTGGATCTATACAGACAGAGTATGTAGAAGTCACAGGTCTAACTGAATTATTGCAATAATCATAAATCAATACTATCATTACATGCATGCGGTAGGCTTCCGGCTGCGTGATCAATGCATAATTGGGAATGTGATACCCGGTCACTAATCCTAAATCTAGTTGTAAAATGAGATAAATGACGTAGGTTCAATATATTCTATAACTCTTTGAGCACTGTCAGAATATAAATTTGAGTTCATTCTAGGTCATGAAATGTCTCATCTGGGGAAGGATAAGTATGATTGGACAAATAAGCAACCATTCGAAGTTGGATTTGGAAGTCAGAAAAGTGCTGTAATTGAAAAAGAAGATTATCATTTATAAGAATTAGTTACCTGTAGACAGAATCAAGTACCTTATATTCAGAGTGGATCTGCTTCAGCATATGTGACCGGCTATAGCAAAAACCCGGCACTTGTCGATAAAAATCAAAATGTCTATTTTCGAACCATTAGAAAGGCCTCATCACAAGCTTTTATTTGATGCTTTGTTCTAACTAATTGGTCAATAATTGGCGAAGATATGATTGTTTAAATTTTACAATCATAGGTCTTTTACACACAGTGTGTGAACTGTGAACTTAAAATGCCCATTTCTTCAAAACATGAATTACCGACAAGTGCCAGGTTTTGCTATATATAACGGGTCACATATGTCTGTTTCACAAAGGAACTTCCTTGGTTTCACTTAGTTCAACCAAAGTTTAACATATCAACTTTGCCTCCTGTCAAAATGTGGTAAATTATAGATGAACATTAACATTTAACTGAAAATGTATGTACATTATGAATTAAAGGATTTTTATTTTCTCCTGATAAAGGATTTTATGGAAAATATGAATTTAAGTAAGAATATAAGAATTTGTTTAAGAATACCCCCATACATGTTTGTAGTTTTGTAGTTATACTGCATAATATGATTAAACTTGTAAATTTGATATGTAGATGTTAAAAATATGTTTTCTTTTATACCCCCGCATTTTCTTGCCAAATATAAGCATCATAAGAACTGACCTCCCTGCATTTTTCTCCAAATTTAAAGGGATCTAGTCACTTTTTTGAAATGTGCAAAAAGTGAGTAATGGTTGATAAAACGTGTTTTTTTTTGTGATCTGATATGCCCACTAAAGTAAGGTGTAAAAACTTCATGTTAAATGGATGTTATATGGCTGAGAAATTAGCAAAAATGTAAAGTGATATTCAGTAACTCATTGCACTGACTTTGTACGCAGTTGTAACTCTCCAGTGGATAGTTAAAAATCCTAACACTTCAATCGTAAATATCTTTTTAACGAAAAGGAATTTAGAAGAACGAAAACCTGTTCCTTGCTTCTATTGGTAAAACAATTACAACAAGGTATAGGAATACAACTAGCGTTCTAAGTAAGTTTTGTGGTTTTGAATAATGTTACTAGATCCCTTTAAGCATCATAGGATAGTCATATCTCACTTTTCATCTGTATTCCCTTTTTTTCTGTAAATACATATATTGAAACTGGCAAAAACATGTGTTCAGGGTCTGTGATGCGAGAATAACGTATCTAACTTTATAGATCGGACGAGATCCTGCCGTCAGTGCCGTGTTGTGCCGTGTTGTGCTCGGTATTGATTGGTCTCAGAATCAATTACACAATTAAACATGATCTGTTAATGTAAAAACTTGAACAAAAACTGCTTTGAAATTGTCTATTTGTGCAATAAAATGTTTGAAATGTAAAAAAGTCTATTACCACAGATTCAATTAATCCACATACATGTATATGGGCAATTCTAGCTTCATGCACAGACATTACAAATGTGAACAATTTCTTGACTTTTCAATACCACTACTTAAAAATGAACCTGTCCATTATGTAACAAGCAATGGCAAAGTTAAATTTATTGTACACTTCAAGTTTGAGATGTTCATTTGAGAACAGATTCTACCCCTTCTTCCATGCGATTATGCCCCTCATTGTTGTCGACATGAGGGGGTGGTGAAAGATGTGCCCATGTGCCGGGCGCGTCAAGTCGAGCGGGGAGGCGCATAGTGCTGCGTTACATGAAAGTATGCGGACTATGCACATGTGTGTATTTAGACGCTGGCTGGGACTGCGGTATACCACGTCACGGCGAGCCGTTAGATCGGATGAAAGTATGCAAACTTTATTTTATAGCAAACTCTGTCGTCGGATCGTCGCCTAGCACAAATACATTGTACACTCAATGCCCAGGGTATATTTGTATACATGTGTGTATATAAATATAATGTATATACTGATCAATGTATGTTCAGTGCTCGTGTGTATGTTCAGTGCTCGGTGCATACGTATGTAACAACGTTTGTTGTGTCTTGTAGTTGGTGCATCTTCTATTACAGCCCATATATTAAAGGGGTAGTTTAGTTTTGGTAGAGAGGGCGCTGCACATCACAATTTTTTTGTGAGGTAATGGAAAACTGAGTGTCGAATTTGAGAGAACGTGCAATTTTAATGGCAGAATAAACTTTATTTGGTCAAAATCGACCCAGAAACGGCTGAAATATCAATAAATATATCTGATCTTATAATTATTTGGGGCCCAAATAATTAGATGATTTTTTGAAAAAATTGTTAAAATGCTTGCACTTTTTCAAAAATTTTCAAAAGCGTTTTTTAAATAGTTGTTGATGATCTCTCTATTTAATCATTATTTCAATAAAACATCACATGCATAATTTTGTATGAAAAATGGTTGAAACCAATGCCTTTTTTAGAAAGCGCCCTCTTGTGTTTTAATGGCTCTTTTTGAATGATAACACGCTTTTTAATTAGGCGTTTGTAATTTGTTTTACCTTTTTCAGCATGGTGGAGTTATAACTATTAGTTTATAATGTTACTGTCCAGGTTTGGTTACTAAAGTTCAGCCTTACCAAAACTGTACTACCCCTTTACCTTTAAGTTGATGTCCTAAAGAGCATTTAAGATCAGGTGAAACTATGCTAGCTGTATTCTGAGAACTTTTGTTGCATGGCACATAACCTCTGGGGTATACTTTTTATCTTATGATATGTTCAGTGCTAGGTGATTACGTATGTGACACCGTTTGTTGTCGTCTTGTAGTTGGTTCGTCTTCTATTACAGCACATACATTTAGTTAATGTCCTAAAGAGCATTTAAGATCAGAAGTGTTTTCTGAACTCAGTTGTTGCATGGCACATATAACCACTGGGGTATATTTCTATCTATATATATGTTTGTAAACATGGATGCTCAGGGCAGTAAACTTGAAAATTAAGTCCTATGATGGCAAGGAATCTGGCCTCGCTGACTACAAAATGAACACATCTAATGTCAAACCCACTTTTTTAGGGGATGGGGGATGGCTGCCCGTGTAGGCTCCCCCCTGTTTGGGTATCCCATGCCCCCCCCCCCTCCCTCGATTTGGTCCTCAACTGGTTTAATTCTAGCTACATTCAATCAAACCAGTCTTCTTAGCAGCCACCCTATGTTTTGTGTTCATAAAAAGTGAGCCACAACAAACAAAAATAATGATATAGATCCTGTCTGTAGAGGTCACAGTCTACAGTGACCACTTTTATTGTTTCCCCCGCAGTTGGTTACTATACACAGGTTTGGCTGTATCATGCTTGAAATAAATAGCTGTGTTTACAAAATGTTTACTTGTGTTTACAAGCATTAGCAAGTTGATACAATAGTACTGCATTAATAACGCAGCTCTGTCACGTTATCTTCACCCTCCTTTGAAACGTGATAGACGACAATCAAGCTCGGTGGTGCGTTTCTAAAAACCTATCGATGCTTGTTTATGTTTTGTAACAATGGTATTGTGATATTGTGTGGCCGAGATGGGAAAAGAAACCTCTTTTCTTCTTGTAATGAGACTAATAACTGTCCGCATTGTTGTTGGATACACATAACTAGCTATCCTGTTTTGTTTACATGGATTTCTGTGTGAGCACACACTGGATGGGCTCCAGCATTCATTTGTACATGTAGACCTACTACGGATCCAGGGATGGCTGGGGGAAACCAGAGGCGTAATTAGATCAAATTGGTTAAAAGTTAACTTGTGCTAGACCAAAAAGGCTTTTTGATGAAGATCTAGACAATTTTAAATGAAAATCACATGTACATGTAATACACATGTATTAATGTTTGTCTGTGAATATAATTCCTGCTAAAAATGTAGGAATTCCCAATAATTTTCCTGCTTGTCCGAAGAAAAAAAAGCAATCATCAAGACTATGCCAACCCTGGTGGGTTCTAGACATGTAATAAGTGGTGATTAAAGGGATCCAGTAACATTGTTAAAATCCACAAAACTTACTAAGAACTCTAGCGGTTCTTACAAACCTCATTATATTATTATTACCAATAGCATGGAACAGGTTTTGGTTTTCTGAATTTCTCTTTTGTTTTAAAGATATTTATGATTGGAGTGTTCAAATTTGAATGTCCCTCTCTCTGGGATGGGAGACTTTCAACTGTGCACAAAATTAGTGCAATGAGTTAAAATATCTCTTTGAATTTTCGCTCATCACTCGGTCACATGACATAAATTTTCACACCTCACTTTAATAGTGGACATACATATTAACTAGATCACAGAAATACACATTTTATCAATCCTTCGTCCATATTTGCACTTGACAGCAAAGATACTCTTACTGATTCCTTTAAATTGCAACTGGACAAATTTCAGAAAACCGAAACATATGTTGTCTGTTAAAAAATGTATTAATGTTAACAAATCTTTCATATTTATGTTCCCATCTAGATTTTGATTTACAAGACCCACCAGGTTACCCATGTGTAGGCAATGGGTTAAATCTTCCGTGCAGCCTTTTACATTAATTCTTGCTAGTATATATGCAAGCAAAGAAGTTACAGTTACAGCTCTTCCCTATTTATTGCTACAACATATTTGTTTTCATACCCCGGAGTACATGTGTATGTGTACACGTCCGCGGTTCAGAGTGCATTCCGCGCTTGTTTTCTTTACGTTTCCCCGGGCTACCCACCAAGCAGTCATTGTCGAGTTCGCGACTTTGCCAGGGTTCACGAGAGGTCGCGTCATCCCCAGAGCTGTGGTAGAGTTATGTGACTAATAAGATGTCTGGCAGACACCGTCATAAAACATATATTCATTTATCTTCCAGTCTGTTGAGGAAGAGAAGGGTGCTTAGTCACTTTTTGTACAAGTCAGAGATATACATGTGTAGGGTGGAATTCACAAAGGAGGTTTGTACAAACCATGGTTTAAACCATGGTCTACATCTATGGATCGGTGCCATATTTGTAAAGTGATGGAGAAAGAATGTTGACCCCTCACTTGTTAACAATGTTGATGCTACACATTTACTAAATGCACCAAATAAATGTTCGTCTTCTCAGATGGTGAAATTTGCCGGTTAGCAAGCACTAAAAGTCATATCATCAGAAGTTATGAATTGTTTTACTTGTATATATATGAGCAGCACTCCATAGATGTAGACTATGGTTTAAACCATGAATCCAGGCCAATGACGTTTGGAAGCCATGTGCAATCCAAATATAGCTATCTAAGACCGATATATTTGATGAATAGTCCTAAATATGTATACATAATTATTTTTCAGGAAATGTTTGCATCACATGATAGAGGAGGCTCCGGCCTACATGATGGTATGAGTAAAGCATAACTCAATTTAGCCCAAAATCAACTTAACGCCCTTCTCACTCTCACCCGACTATGTCTATAATATGTACCAATAAAGCTTTAGATTGGGACGTGGGCGTTAAACATATTCATACATGTCTATGTACAAACAAAGTTATACACTACATGTAGGTAGATTGGACATGGGGCCCCTGGGTACACTTTTCCTTCACGGAATGCCAAAGGAAAACAAAATTAGATGAACTATACAAAGCCATCTTGTACATTTGAAAATCTTCCAACTTGAGACTATTCAAAGAGAGCTTCAAAGAGATTTCAAATTTCAATTCATTTATCAAAAGCATCAAATATAACAATGATTCAAGCTTGCCTTCATGAAAATAGCACTTTGAAATTTAGTTTGCATCAAACTCTAGATGCAAATTTACAGGGGCTCTTTTATGATTTTTTTTTTGGGGGGGCCCTTATTGGCATTTTTGGGGCTCTTTCAGGCATTTGAGGGGCTAATAGCCCCGAGCCCCTGGGTATTTTTTTCACTGACCCAATATCCTTTTCAGAAAGAAGAAATCAGTATCGTTTACCCCTTATCCGTTTCACCTTGGTCGAAAATTGCAGCTATTTAGTCTCTAATTCAGATGAATTGCTTCTAAGCATCACACTAGTGTGGTAAAGATGTCCAGCTCAAAGATCCTTGGTAACATTGTATTATTATTTCAGGGAGGACAAAAACTGACATAATTACTTCTAGAAATAAAATAAATTACAGTAGTTGTACATTCATGTATGTCTAATTATGACCAGGGCCCATATTCATAAAACCCCCGCTTGCCTACAGTAGTTGCATGCTATTAAGTCGATTTCAAATGATACATTTCAGTGACCAACAAACAGTTTTCCTAGTCCCCTAGAACTAGAGTTAGCTTGGTTATCCCTAGCTAGGTAACCACTAAGTAACACAAGTTAGCAACTGAAATATTCTGTGTTCATTAAATTGCCACATCTTCCAAAATAGACTTAGCATGAAACTAAGCTAGCAGGCTTTCATGAATATGGACCGAGGTAATTACAAAAGTATTTGTGTGATTACCAAGGTATTTCAATATCTTTAATTAAATTGCACTTCTCAATAAATAAAAAGTCAATAACTACAATATATTTATTACTTTTCCATCTTGTAGTTCAATGTATAATTTTTGTATCAAGTTATGTATGTAAACCCAAATGTCAGATACATGTGCAGAAAGAGGAGGGGGGGGGGGGGGGGGGGGGGTAAGAAGCAAAAAGTTGCTTACATTTTGGCCTACTTTGATTTTGCAGAAAATCACTAATTTAGGTCTAAAACTGAACCCTGGCTAGCCTAGTTGGCCCATTGGCAAAACGTTGGCCCGGGGCCACCAAAAGTGAGCATTCATGTAATGAGTGCAACGCAATCACCTGGGCCGGTATTCAATTCCCTACTTAAGTCAAAGTTAAGCTAAGTAAGCTACTTAGCCAAATTGAGATTTGATTTATAATTCATTAACTAAAAATCTTACCCAAAGTTTGATGTCATAATGTCTTCAAATGTTACATTTAGATTTTGTTTTACTGTTCAATAAAAGTCTAAAAAACAATTTTGATATGAGTTCTAAGCCTAGAAAATGCTAAGTAAATTTCTTACTTAATCTAAGTATTGAATTGAATACCAGCCCAGATCACACTCAACACATTGCGTTTGGAAAGTTGAGGAAGTAGCAGAAATAATATCACATGGCCTATTATATTGTACATTCTAAAAAAAAAATGTATATATATTGTGCACTTGTACCACAAGATATTTGAACAATAGTCGCATGTTATCCAAAGTCTTCACGAACACAATAGCGAGTGACGCAAAACTTTTGTGTTATTCGGTGAGCATACATGCACGTCCACATTTCTTATGTGTTGCTAAGCGATATTTATGATCAAGGACGGTGCACTATTTTATATTTTGTATAGAACTTGTTGTTTGCCTTATTACTTGCAAGAGTGGATTTTGTGAAAAGGCTCCATGTTGTAAAATGTATAAATACATTTGTAAACAATATATATTTTGTGGGTGTGTGCCGATTAAGACTTATTTGAGTGGGATATTTGTATTGTTTGGAATTTCCCCCAAAATCCCAATTTTTGGTGTTGTCTCTTCACGCCCTACCAACCATTAACACTGGTATGAACAAAAAAACATTTAGGTTTTGCGCGACAACCTTTAGCATAGATTTGATCACATTTGTTGGCCAAAATGCATAACAACTCACTAGCTTAGTTCCATGTAAAGTTTTCTTTTTTTATATGATAAGGCCTAGGTTCATGTATACAACAAGAGATAACAGATCAAATCAGATCAAATCTGGGATGTATGTACAAAATGTGGCCGGATGTAGCCAGCCCGTGCACTTGTCGGTAATAAATCTTTTGAAGATTGAAATGGGCATTTTAAGTTTACATAATATGTGTGTAAAAGACTTATGTTTGTAAAATTGAAACACTTGTATATCTTTGCCAATAATTGACCCGCAATTTTTTAGAACAAAGTATCAAATGAAAGCTTGTGATTAGGCCTTTCTAATGGTATGAAAATCTACTTTTTTTTTAGTTTTACCGACAAGTGCAGGGTTTTGCTATCTCTGGTCACAAATATTTACCTGCCATATTTACGTCATCTCTTTTGATAAAGACCCTAGTACTAGGTTCAGAAGCTCGGGCTCCATTCAACAAATGAATTTTCCAATAACGATTGTGATATTGCCTCCATACTCAGTACCCAGTACTTACTTTTATAGTTTGTAAAGAATTAAGTTTGCAATATGACGTCTATACAAGCCAATGACTAATATACCAGAGCTATGTAGAATCAATATAAGTCGGAAAACCCCTGTATTGTTGTTTTGTTTAGCCTCATAATAGGATTTGCAAACACTTATCATAGACTCTCATTATTTTTGTAATAATATAATTGATATAATCTTCAGTTTCTTTATGTATCAATACCTAGAAAAGTAAAGAATAAAGTTTGCATATGACGTATACACACACCAGTGACTTACATGCCATGAGCTATTAGGATCAATATAAGTCGGAAAAGCCCTGTATTGTTGTTTTGTTTGGCCTCATAATAGGCTTTGCAAACACTTATCATGGACTCTCATTATTCTGTGTAATAATATAATCTTTACATAAATGCATGTATCAATACCAAGAAAAGTAAAGATCACAGTGACGTGTACACACAAACACACACACCCACCAGTGACTTATGCCATGAGCTATTAGGATCGATAAAAGTCTGCTGGAAAAGCCCTGTATTGTTGTTTTGTTTGGCCTCATAATAGGCTTAGCATGCACTTAATCATGGGATCCTGTTTGCCCTATGCCACTTCAACATAAGTGAGCGCTGGAGAGGCTCTTACCTTTGGTAAACACCACCCCTCCCCCTTTGATACGGCTTGTCAATGTATACTGGTAACCAGTGGCGTAGCGTGGTCCGATTGATTGGAGGGGGGGGGGGGGGGGGGGCGTACCTTATGTATTTCTTTATTTTTGACACAGATTTACCCCTTATGTTTCTATTGTTTTGGGCATTTTATTTATGACCGTGGTTATAATAGTGATGTGCCGCAAGCATCATAAGATGAAACATGCGCTATTAAGTAGCCACTGTTATTATTATTATTATTAAGCAGAGCTTCAAGTGCTTTGGCAAAGCTGATTGAATTGTTTTGTTGTAAAAGTATAAGAAATGGTGTAAATGGCAAAATCAGAACCTTAGAAAAGGTTAAATGCGGAAATATAAGCTGTAAGATGAGGCGAACAGTCAGTGATACTTCCATCATAAAATTATGGAACATAAACATGGTTTCTACGACACATGCTATCAATTCAATTTTTAAATACATCTGAACAAAATTACAGTACAATGCACGCTAGGGCAATTGTGTAATTTTTCAATGCTAGCACATACTTTCACAACAGGCATGCATAAAAAATTCAAAACTCAAAGTGAATGAGATTTCAAGAAAAAAAAATCACACTTTTATTCCCAGAGGCATAAACAAAACTATGTCACAGCAAGACGTCTTTCACTTCGTTTTTGTCTTCTTCATCTTTAGAGCCTCCATAGGATCAGATGAATGTTTGACACTCCTCGACCCGACCCACATTATAATGCATTACAAATCGTAGATCCTCACGAGTTCATGATATGTGAAATATGTGTCAATTCTGGTTATAATCTTGCAAATATGCGGCAAAGTGCGCGTGTCAAATTATTGCGAATTTCTTGAAAGTGGTGTATGTCACGCAATCTGAAGGACGTATCTAGGACGTATCTTTCTCAGCATTTTCAAGTCACTGCAGATTTTGATTTTGTGTGTATCCCCCCAAATCCAGACAATGGATCTCCATTTCAAGTAAAAAACACAAACAAACAAACAAAACAAAACTTTGCCAACCAATGTGTGAGTGGCCAAAATGTCTATGAAGATGTATTTGCAAGGGTGACTGCTAAAGCCTAGGAGTGAAGTTTGCCTTTGGTTTGAAAGTTGAATTGTGATGGCACACGCTCATTTTTACTCAACTCTAAAGATGTAATTGGTCATGAAGTTAATTGTAATTGTAAAAACTTGATCAATATGCCTGTGAAAAGGTAGCAAGCATCCTCTTTATTTTTAAGCTAGAGATGCACTCGATTAAAAACAACTTGCCCACTATTTAGGACTTACAATCACTTTGTTAAGCTCGATTAAGCTTGAGGCGGAAGAAATTCTAGGAAATGTCAGAGATAAATAAGCAGCTCCTTACCGTTCAAGTTACATCTGGATGCTGCAACCAGAGCTTTGTTTGATTAGAAGCAGCTTGGCCACTCTAAAGGACAGCTATTATGACCAACACTTAGTACATTAGCTCAAGGAGGTGGGGAAATGTGTCAGGATGTGTCGGAGATAATGAGGCCGGTTGTTAAAGACACATTTGAACTTTTGTTGTATACCTCTTAACAAATGTGTGATGCCAGAATCAAGTAATTTGCAATGGTATAAAGCGCAATGAGGTGAAAGAAATATGAAGCAATGTCAGAGATAGTTCAAGTTTTGTCTGGACGCTGCAACTGCTTGAACACTGATTGAACACTTATGCAGCTTTGCAACTCTTAAAGAAAGTTATTATGACCTACACCCAATACATGTACGTTGTGCCAGGGTAAATAGTGTCGGAGATAAATAAGTAGCCCCTGACAGTTCAAGTTACGTCTGGACGCCGCAACCGGAGCTCCCCTTGATTAGAAGCAGCTTGTCCACTAACAGTTATTATGACCAACACCTAGTACATTAGCTCAAGGAGGTGGGGGAAATATGTCAGGATGCGTCGGAGATAATGAGGCCCGTTGTTAAAGACACATTAGCACTTTTGTTGTACCTTTTTACGGATGTCTAATTTGCCAAAATCGGAATCATTTGCAATGGTATAAAGATCATCGGAGGTGAAAGAAATACTAAGCAATGTCAGAGATAGTTCAAGTTATGTCTGGACGCCATAACCGATGCTTGAATAGAAGCAGCTCAGCAACTCTAAAAGAAAGATATTAAGACCTACACCCAATACATGTACGTTGTGCCAGGGTAAATAGTGTCGGAGATAAATGAGTAGCCCCTGACAGTTCAAGTTACGTCTGGACACCGCAACCGGAGCTCCGCTTGAACATATGCAGCTTGTCCACTAACAGTTATTATGACCAAGACCTAGTACATTAGCTTGAGGAGGGTTGGGGGGGGGGGAAATATGTCAGGATGTGTCACGAGATAATGAGGCCAATTGTGTTAAAGGTAGTTCGGATTCATATATCAGACATGCCATGCCATCTTGCAAACGACTTGGCGCCTTGCGCACGGTGTAAAATCCACACGGGCTTAATGTTTTGTAGTGCGCACAAACTAGCCTAGTTTAATACATGTTCAGACCGGTTCAGACTGCCCCGTACATATCCACTCATGACACATGATTTTGTTTGTACCTTTAGACAAATGATATCCCTTTTAATAAATAATGTCAAACTGTTTTAAAGTTGATAGACAGCTCCAATTTAACATTAGACTGTGTAAATGCACATTTTAGTTTTAAATATTAGAGTGCTCTGTCTAACTATCGATGAAAAGATGCAACAATTTTCTAAAAATAGAGATTGCCTTTACAGAAAGAGAAACTATCTATTTTAAGTTACAATTGATTGTAAGTCGGATCATGTGTTCTAAATGCGCAAATCTGATTGGTTGACAAGCGTACATTTTCTGACTTACAATCAATTGTAACTTACAATCTTACAATTGATTGTATCTCTTTCTGCAACGGGGCCCAAGTGTTTGCTCTTGGAGGTTCAGTCTTATCGACTTTCAGTTGGCTGTAGCAGTCCAATAATTTGCTATAAATGTTTGTTTTACTTACAATTTATTAAGGCACTAAGGTTTTTCTATAGCTCAGTCGGTAGTGCGACGGTCTGGCAGCCGGGAGGTCTTGGGTTCGAATCCTGGAGAAATCCCATTTTCATTTAAAAAGAAATAAGAGATCTATCTAAATTTCAAGTCTTCCAAACTTTACACATTATTATCTCGTGAAGTACAAAAAGTAACATGGCGAATTGTTAATGTTTATGTGGATTGATTGTGTGGATGTACCCCATGCTTATCCTGAATAGCATTCCGATCTTGACTGGTGTTAATTAGAGAGGCATTTCATTAGCGCAAAAGAGGGCCAGAGGGGGCCAGGACATGGATTCCTTTAGGGTGTTGTTTTGTTGTATATATCCAAGCCGTTGCTTGATTTTTATTGACAAGCGCCGGGTTTTACTTTAGCGGGTCACATATGGTTTGTCACCTCACACATATCCTGAGAAACATTCCTCTCGACTGGTGTTAATTAGAGATGAATTTCATAAGCGCTAAAAGAGAGGCCAGCTAAAGACCAGACATGGATTCCTATATGGGGGTGTTGTTTGGTGGTACACGTAGTATCTCTGACTCTAATGGCTTGGGACAGTATGTCACCTTGATTGCTATTGAAATTGAAGCTGATGTGTATTGAGTGCTGAACAATAGCCATCGTAGACAGATGAAGGTGGGGCGGAATGGGTTTGCCCGGATCCCGGGTGGTGTCACTTCACGTTGACTGTGTGTGTACGCATAAGCGTTCACAATTTTTTGCGAAAAAAGGGGGTCAATTTTCGCATGTGTTTGCGAATGTAAAAGTTTTTGTTTTATTTTCCAATACAAACAAATACAAGAGAAAGTTAGTGTGGAGGCCTGATTAATGTGCCTAACATGGATAAGATTCTTTTTTTACAAGTCTGGTGTTAATCAGAGATGAATTTCATAAAAGAGAGACCAGCGCTATAGACCGGACATGGATTCCTATATGGGGGTGTTGTTTGGTGGTACACGTAGTATCTCTGACTCTAATGGCTTGGGACAGAATGTCACCTTGATTGCTATTGAAATTGAAGCTGATGTGTATTGAGTGCTGAACAATAGCCATCGTAGACAGATGAAGGTGGGGCGGAATGGGTTTGCCCGGATCCCGGGTGGTGTCACTTCACGTTGACTGTGTGTGTACGCATAAGTGTTCACAATTTTTGCGAAAAAAGGGGTCAATTTTCGCATGTGTTTGCAAACAAAAAATATTTCGTGGGAATGGAAAAAGGGTACCTCATTTCAGGAAATGTCATATGAATTTTTGCGAAATGTGAAAAATAGGGTACCTTTTCACCACCAAATATATTTTGTTTGTGTCTTTAAAAAGGGGTATTTTGGTTAATTAATGTGTATTTGAAATGAAAAAATTATGGTTATTTGTGTATACTGACCGGCGGAATCGCCGCAGCCGCGTAAACGCCGCATGCCGACTTTGAGCATTGAAATTGAAAAAAAAAAAGTGGGAGAAAAGTGCGCTAGGGAAACTGGCGACAAAAAAAACGGGAATAACGGCCGAAAACCAGAAAATCGGCGGGGAAAATTTGCCAAATTTAAGCAGGGAATCAGCGGCGCGTAAAATTTCTCGCAATCGCGCTATTTAACTGCCATGCACACTGTATGCAAGCTACTGCAGTACTGCACTGTACTACAGCGAACCCTGTACTACTGTGCAATGCAATGCATCCATAACGCATGTAGATCGATGGCAGGCAAGCACGGCGCTGGCAGTGGTAGTTTGTTTCGTAACTTCGAAGTTAAAAACGTATCGGATTTAGCAAATATCAGCAAAAATACAATACAACAAATAGTCCCACACCTGCTGAAATGTGTTGTTTTGAGGCCGGTGAAAAGTGAAAATTTGACTATCGCCGCGTACGCGCCGTACCCCAACTTTGCGGGGTTTTTTCAAGGGAAAAGTATGCGGCGATTACGCCGGTCAGTACGGTACCAATTTGTACCTGTTTCTGTGTTTGAAAGGGGGTCTTATTTGATACAAAATGTACTTGAAATGCTGCAACTCTGGAGTAAAATGTAATTCCTTACTTATATATGAATCTATTACTCTCTGTATTTAAAAATGATTCCTATATTATTCTTATTTCCTTTAATTTAGTATACTTATTGATCAATTTGACAAATCTGAAAATTGTTCATTATTGTATTAATTGTTGTTTTAATGAATATTTTCTCATTGCATAAATTTGATAAAGTACAGGTTATTAGTATTATCTGAAATTTGTTTATTGCAAGGTATAATATTATCTTCTAACGTATTTTCTCTCTTTTGTGTGCGCAGACATTGGACATACCACACGGACAAGTTCTTGTACATGTTAATGGAATACGCGTGTGGCGGTGAACTCTTTACATACTTGCGCAATAATGGACGTTTTAACAACGACACGGGCAGATTCTATGCCATGGAAATCGTTTCGGCGATAGACTATCTACACAACAAGGACATTATCTATAGAGACTTAAAACCGGAAAATATACTTTTGGATTCGGAAGGACACGTCAAACTCACAGATTTCGGTTTCGCGAAGGTCCTGGTCGACAACAGGTTTGTATTTACTTATTTTCTTAGTTCAAACGTAGTTTGACCAGAAATATATAATATACTGTAAATGAAAATGAGCAAAGAAAATTGAGATTTGAACTCAAGACCTCCGGTTTGCTAGACGGTACGTGCTCTGCCAACTGAGCTAGAAAGCTTTTGTAACGGTTTGTCTGTCTCAGAAAACCTTTTCAATGCTCGCGTGGTCAGAAGCTATATATATAAACCTGACACAAATTTGAAGGATAAGAAATCCACTTGGGAATATGGGATATGTGGGAGGATCAGTGAAATGATGCAGCTCTGGTTTGATTCCGAGGGAAGCTCAATTTTCTTTGCTCATTTCTCATTTACACTAATTTCGTTTATACATTTGTGTTTTTCTGTTTAATATTCTATACATGTATGTCCTCCAATGGGTGTTCATCATTTGATTTGGGTTTTTCAAATATTATTTATCCTGTTGGATTTCAGAATTTATGTTTATCTAACCCAGATGTGAAAACATTTTAATGAATCTTTCACTCCACAATTTGTTACATACAGCTAAAGAAAAGATTTAGAAATCCAATAAAAACACCCAAGAAAACCATAAAATGCATCAAAACTATAAAGAGCATATCACATGAACACCACCCTGATGCAGAAAGACCCTTCTTTTGGTTATCATGCACTAATTATGGAAATCATCAATTTTGTTTAGACCACTTCTGTTTCGACTGACCACTCGAGTCTGCCATGTTTTTCATTGGTACCGCATGAAACATCATCGGAGCATGCACTAAAGTAATAAAGCAGGTTTTGTAATGGCTGTGTTTAAATCTGTTACTACGTTGGTGGTTCTGTAACCTACTTGTGTGAGTGGGCCATTCTTTGAAAAGTGAAACTTTTTCGGAAAAATTGAAGTTTTAATTTTCTGTTGTTTTGTTCCATTTTTGGAATGATCCATGTGTAAAGTTTCATGAAATATATAATTTACATTAAACAAAGACACTTTCATACTCATTTGCATAAATTTACATATTTCAATATTTTTCACATATCATAACCCAGAAAATAATCAAGATATCGAAAGGATAGTTAGCAAGCTTATTCTTCTCACTTTCCTGTACATGTTGATACCAACTTTGTAAAAATTGAACCTTTCATTCCTTTCTAAACCTGATATTATAAAATTCCCATTTTTCCATTCATATTGTACATGTCACACACGTGACCACCCCAAAATGTCACACAGTGACCAGACGTTACCACATAATTAAATACAATAAAAAACAACAGTTTGATATAATTCTTATTCATTGCTATTTTTGTACTTACTGATCTATAATACTTGTCTGGTAATAAGATGAACATTATAGCTTTTCATATTTCAAAGGATTTCCCAAATGAAATTGAGTTATGAAAAAAGCGTTCCGTGCGAAGTCACACACGTGACCCATGCCATTTGACCTCTGACATTGAGTAACGTAATCCTTAAAAAATATTTTGTGTTAAGTCTGAAAGACTTCAACATATTCAAGTCACATACAAAGTAAAAATCATTATACCTCTTATACTTACTGAAATATAAGCATCCTATTTCAAAAATGTTCATGTTTTGGGTCACACACGTGACCAAGAATGGGCCTCGTGCATCGTCAGTTTACGTTTCTGCGGTATGTACAGCGCAGCATCAAGTGGTCTCAAGAACATAGATTATTTCCATTATTAGTGATATCAAATATACATGTTTTGAAGTGACAGGAAGTTGTGTAAGTTATAATAAACAGTAAGGGAAAAGCATTTGTCTTTCCTTTAAATTAGAAATTAATTTTCTTTTGTATAATCAGGACAAGGACATTACGACTCGAAAATGAGATTATCAAAATAAATATACATGAAATTGTGATATTTTTTTGGTCACAGGACGTGGACGTTATGTGGGACACCAGAGTACCTCGCACCCGAGATCATCCAAAGTAAAGGTCACGGGAAGGCGGTCGACTGGTGGGCGCTGGGCGTCCTCATGTATGAGATGCTTGCCGGGTAAGTGAACATTGTCAACTTTTCTTTGCATGCCATATGAATTTGCTTTGGTTTGAAACTAGACTGTTTCTCTTAACCCCTTGACTACGGGAACCGGGTGGGTTGTGTACAAAGTCTATGGATATTTCACAATATCGTAGGGACTAATTTCACTGCAAGAATATGTTACTGGCAGCAAATTTAGAGAATTGAAGATATACCCCTTTCATACATGGAGTTAGAACACTTCAGGACCAGTCCTGCAGCGCTCAAACTCCCAGTATGAATGGTCAACGGAACTGGCCTACATTTTTAGAGCGTTCGGGGCCATTTCTGGAGCGCTTCAGCGGCAGTATGAATGCAGAGGGCTTAGACCGCTCTAGATTCTGTGACCCGTACAACAAAAATGGTATACCACGCAGGTACATGTATGTATACCGGGCACGGTATGAAAAGGGTATTAGGTAGAAGATGGTTATGGGGACCGTGGAAGGGGTGTTTGATGGGTAAAGTTTATATCTACCTCACGAACTGTTAAGCCAGGGATTATCCCGACTCGCAGTGAAAAGGGCACGGGGAAAGGCGGGCGACCTTTTCCCTATTTTGTTGTGCAGAGAAATACCTTCCTGGTAAATTATGTCATTAGGCCAAGCTATAGAACAATAATGCATAGAAAGAAAATTGCACCGCGAGGAAATTTATGAGGGATATAAAACTGGGAAGGGGGAGGGTGGAAAATGAAGCTTGATGGGTATGAGGTGTTCGCAGGCTCAGAAACGGTGGAAAAACATCCCAGTCATTTGTGGAATCTCTTGCTTTACTTTCCAGCATCGTTTAAATTTCACTCGCTCCAATCTTATTTCTTCCTGTTCTGTTTAATTCATCCTGTCGTAAATTTAGATTTTGTTTCCTGGAATTATTTTACTGTATCTTGTTTAAAAAGAACAATTCAATTTGTGGAAAGGAATCTGTTGCTTTCACTCCTTCTCTGTCAAGCCTTTTAAAAATATACCCTCTAGTAAATTGTCATGGAATTCCTATGAAATTATATTTGTTCTGATTCAGTCCACTTTCTAGATGCCCTACCCCTTTAAGGCTAAATAACAGTTTTGGGAAAGTTACCGAAAACATCTATATTCGTCAAACAAGTTGATCAATATTGTTGAATAAGTATTTTAAAAGGGCTTGTGTGGTAAAATCCGAACCTAAGCATCGTTGAAATATGCAGAATGCAGAAATATCGGAAGAAATCCAATGGCAGAAAATGAGAAATACTCAGGCAGGGGTCTATGGAGAATACATGTTATAGCAAAGTCATTCAGTTCTGTACAGGTTAACATAATTTTATCCATAATAATAACTTTCATGGGGAAAAAAATGATATGGTGATAACCATAACCCTCAAAGCAAGTGTTGCTGAATCAAGTTTTATGGTACCGTTCCTAGTCTTCTCTTCTCCTGTTCCTGCAAAATTATCCCCTCATAAATTTAGTTTTAGTGTAAACTGTAATCCAAGCTTCATCTACCTGTCATATTTTATTCTGTCATGAAGGGAATTTTCTTGATCGTAAATTATGTCATTAGGCCCAACAAAAACTCTCTTGGTGGCTTAGATGAGAGATTTGGAGGCATCTTATACATTTTAGTAGGTGGCTAAAATCTAGTTTGGCCTTCTTGAGCAAAAACAACAAGAGAGGAAAGAGAAAAGAAATAGAAATGTTTCCCCTTCATATAATAAACAATTTCCAATAACATAATTTGCATATTATTGTTTCCTTCTCCAATGAATAAAGTCAAGATGAAATTCACTTGTTTGGAATTTAACACACAGCTGCTAGATGAAATTTACAAGCTTGTTATGCAGTACTTGTATCTACTTCCTGAAAGGGTACATACAAGAAGGAATTTTTCAATTTCATAACAAGATGAAATGTACATTTTTAGGAATGTAACTCAACTGTTGCTGGGTGAAATCTACAAACTTGTTATTCATCTTCCTGAAATATTACAAGAAGGAATTCTACAATTTTACAAAAGTTGCATTGTACCTGTAAGGGATGTAAGGCATTGTTGCTGGGGTGAAATCTCTTTAGACTACAATATGTTGTAAAGAGGAATTTAATTTCATAGCCAAGATGACATTTTTAGGAGTGTAACTCACTGTTGCTGGATGAAATGTATATATTTTCTTTTCAAAAAAACAAGTCACTACTCAATTATGAATGACAACTGTTCAGATCATTAAAACTATTTGGTGATGATATACATCCAGTATAATGTAAAACATGCATTCCATGTTCATAAATCATAATCTTAACGTACATTTAGCCTGTAAGAAGACCCCATTGCACAATGCCAAGAATCAAAACATTTACATTCCCTGTCAGACAGGCAATTAATTTTGTTTTTACTTTGAATGGTGAACTGTGCCTGCTGCAGTATTAGAGAAAATGAAATTAAAGAATGATATATATCCCTTTTTAAATCTATTATCCAATCGAATCAAATCAAATCTGTTGTCAGGATCAGGATCAGATTGAATGTTGAAAATGATGAGTGGACTCAGTCCATCCTAGGACCACCCCTGTTCCAAGGAAGAGTACATAGTATAATACAGTGGACTTCCTCTCCAGGGCATCAATTGCCATAGAAACCCTCAATGATAACTTACACCCTTTTCATAGTGGCTATCAGTAGTACACGTGAATGAAATTTATTCGCTCGGCGAGCCTCTACCGGCGATATCACACGTGTGCAGATTTTGTGAAAAAACACCATGGGCTATATCGACAAAAAAAACACACCAAACAATTAAGCTTTCATTGAATTTGTTAGAAATCAGTTTTTAAATATTGCTTTGTTCACCATTTGTTCTAATTAATCTACATTTGCTTGATTAATATAAAGCTAGATCTATATTAATTTAGGTATTTTGTAAAGCTAATGATTAATGTAAAATAATGAGAATTTAAGATTAGGGGTTAGAGGTTTGTATTAGGGTAAAGATTGGATTTACAATTTAGGGTCAAGTTCAGAGCATGGTTCAGGCATTGTGTAATAGACCAAGTGGCATTCAGGCTACAAGGAATAGACCAAATGTCTTTCCGGCTTCAAAGAATACACCAATTGACGTTCAGGCTTCAACGAATAGACCAAATGACGTTCAGGCTACAATTAAGGAATACACCAAGTGACGTTCAGGCTTCAAGGAATAGACCAAATGATTTTCAGGCATTGTGTAATAGACCAAATGACTGTAGCTAGACCAAGCCGAGAGAATCTGAGCCTATCATAATACTTGACCTAGCTATACCCTCAACCCTTCAAGGCGGACACAGACAAGAAGGCAGGGAGAAAGAATGTGGAAGGCATCTTCATTCGGTCGATCCCCCGTGTTTCCTTTCAAAGGGCACGTTGGGGAGTGCGGAGCGAAGATAGATGTCGTTATCAGCGGGTGTCCGTGAGACGCAAGTCCACGTACATGCACACCATTATTTTAGACATTTTCAGATTATGAGCGGTGTAAAATGGTCCTTAAAGGGATCTAGTAACTTTGTTGACATGTGCAAAAAGTGATGAAGGGTTGATGCAATGTATATTGTTGTTATCTCATATGTCCACAGGGTATTGTGTGAAAATTTCAAGTCAAATGGACATTGCATGGCCAAGTAATGAGCGAAAATGCAAAGTGATATTCACTAACTCACTGCACTCACTTTGTACACGGTAAGAAAAACTCTGGGGGAGTTTTTCTTATCTGAATACTTCAATCGTACATATCTTTGTAACGAAAGGGAAATTTGAAAAACCGGAACTGGTCCCATGATTGTATTGTTAATACGAATACAACAGGGTATGATAGAACTGCTAGAATTAAAATTTTATTTTGAGGATTTGGACAATGTTACTAAGTCCCTTTAAATCGTCTAATTTGTGGGGTGGAAGGACATTGACTGGTTTAAAATCACAAAAATATAGTCTTAAAATTGTGTGTTTTTCATGGAGTGAAGATAGATGTTGTCATCAGCGAGTGTGCATGATAGCAAGTCTGTGTCAATCATTTGCCTATTTCACATTATAAGTAGTTGGAGAATTACATCAATGGTAAATAAATGGTCCAACATTTTTTTATGAGTTAATCAACTTTGACTGGTCTTAAATCATATCTAGGATAGTCTTAAAATTGTATGTATTTCATTTCTTTCGAAGGGCACATTTGAGGAATAAATGGTTTAACTTACAATGGGAAAGGACTTGAGATGGGTCTTTACTATAAACCAGAATTGACTTGAGAAGTCCAGGTACAAGATCTACCATTTTCAGATCAAGAGTAGCATATTAACTGGTCCTTAAAATGGTCTTACTTACGATGTGAAGTTATGATATCTGACTAGACGAGATGATCAGTAAACCTGACAGGACTAGTGGGACTTTTCAAAGATGGTGAACTAAAGACTTGCACCTAACATTTAATCTTGGCTTCTGGAATGGATGAAATGTTAGAACTTTGATGTGAAATGGGCCAATGTAAAAGCCTGCTGAGCTCACGTAGAACATACCAAAATAATGTACCATAGAACATTCTGATGTACATGTATGTTCGTTCACTGTTGGTTAGTAGAAACTTATTATGAAAAAGTGTTAAAGGGGTCATGAGGTCAGATGGATAAAATGTATAGGTGAACAATTCAACAATATTAGACAAGCTAACTGAATTAACTTCAAATTTGAAACCCCAGAAGGGTCGATCTACGTAGAACATTTGAAAAAAACTTCGCTTTGGGGAGAAATGTATTATTAAAAAGTTTTCCAAGGGGTCAGGAGGTTAAATGAATGAGATGTATAAATGTATGTATGTTGTACTGATGTTGTACAATGTTGAACAACCTAGCTGAGTTTTTTTTTTATTTGAAGCCTTGCGGGGTTCAGGTAAGATGTTATAATGTTTTTCGCTGTTTATAGGTGGGAGAAATTACAAATGTATTATCAAAAAGTGTTCAGAGGGGTCATAAGGTTAAATGGATGAAATGTATGTTGTACATAGTTGTACTGATGGTGTACCACATTGATAAACAAGCTAGCCGTATTCACTTTACATTCAGAAGCCTTGCGGGGTCCTTGATAGAACACTATACAAATCTTCGCTGTTGGAGACAATTTTACCATTAAAAAGTGATCAGAGGGGTCATGGAAGAAATTATTATTGTACTGATGTTTTGAAACATTGAACAAGCTACCTACATGTAGCTGAGTTTATTTTGAAGCCTTGGGGGTCCACGTAGAACATTATTAAGTTTTCACTGTTGTTTATGAACAACTTCAAATTTTGGGGTCTCTGGGTAAAATTAATAAGACGTGTACTGATGTTGCACAACAGTGAACAAGTTAGCTGAGCTCACATTAAATTTGAAGCCTCAGGGTGCCCAGGTGTCCACGTAAAACATTCTAAAAACATGTTCTCTGTGGGTAATAAGAAACGCATTATTAAAATGTGTTCAGGGGGGTCATGTGGTTAATATGATGAAATATACGCTTTTCCTCCCACTAAATATTTGATAACTGAACTGTGGAGTACTCATGTACTTGGAAATATTTCAGGCTGCGTCCTATAGAGAATAAATGTTGTACCTTTAATAGCCTTTCGCCACTGGCAGCATGGCTAGTATGCTGTCCGGGAGTTGAGAATGTAAACAATATTGTGTGGGTTTGAACTACCTGATGACCATCGGTAGCTCACAGTTTGTGGCATTTTGTGGCCCGATATGACATCCCTTAAAACAAAATATGGTTCGGTAAGGAGACCTGTATGACTGCATTGTTGAAAAATGTGTACACCCAAAGAACAATGGCTCATCAATCATATTATGAGCAACATATGATATGATGACCTGCACAACAACCCATGACATATGCCATAACCTGCACTATGTGGGCCATTCATACAAACAAGAACCAGCCTATTCAGGTCTGGTCCAAAAGTAGGCTAGTTATTAAAGGCACTTAGTAACATTGTCCAAATCCTCAAACTTTACTTGGAACTCTAGTGGTTCTCTCATACCTTGTCATATTCATATTAACAATAAAAGCATGGGACATGTTTCAGTTTTTAGAATTTCCCTTTCTGTAAAAAGATATTTACGATTGAAGTGTTCAGATGTTAAACTGGCTACGGGATAATTTAAGCCGTGTACATAGTAAGTGCAATGAGTTAGTGAATATCACTTTGCATTTTTGCTCATTTCCCGGCCAAAAAACATCCAATTAACGTGAAACTTTGGGCCACCCAAAGGAAACCTGTGACTGCATTGTTGAAAAATGTGTACACCCGAAGAACAATGGCTCATCAATCATATTATGAGCAACATGTCGTCAGGTGAGGGTAAGAAGGGCGTTGAGTCAATTTGGGCTAAATTGAACTCTGCATACCATCATCTTGTACATGAGAGCCAAAGGGTCATTCCCTGTCAAATCACCCACAATTTGGGGAGTTTTTCATCGCACCACTTCGAATTTGCTGAAATTTGGTTGAATTTAGGCTAAATTGAAATTGGTTTATGAAATGAATGAGGTCTCAAATATCACTTTTGGGGAAATCTTATTCAAAGTTTTTTTGGAAAAAGAGCAAAGAAAAAATAGGCTTCGCAGCTAGGGAATCGAATCCGGGACCTCCGGATTGCTAGACCGGTGCTTAACCATTGAGCCACAAACACCCTTAAAATAGAGAAAAATAGGCTTCGCCAGGAATCGAACCCGGTGAAGCCTATTTTTCAATCATTTAAAATATTTCTAGTAAGTTTCCTCTATGTTTGAATTCAAACTATTTTTTCAAATGTATTCCTCATACAGGTATCCACCATTCTATGACGAGAACCCACTCGAGATCTACAGAAAGATTCTAGCATGCAAGATTGACTGGCCCAAGTTTATAGGAACTACACCAAAGTAAGTCAGCAAATCTTGAAAAGTTTTTATTTTACTTATTTGTTAATTATTTGTTAATGAATGTCATTAAATGCAGTAGACTTGCTGGAATGGTTGCATGAATGAAATAATGTTTAAACCCCACAAAAAAGTTCTGCAATTCAAGTTGAAACATTGATATCTATCTTGGTAAATGATTGACTGGCCCAGGTCAATAGGAACTACACCAAAGTAAGTCAGCAAATCTTAACTTTACATTTATTTTACTCTTTCTTATTTGTTAATGAATGTCATTAAATGCAGTAGACTCGCTGGAATGGTTGCATGAATGAAATAATGTTTAAACCCCACAAAAAAGTTCTGCAATTCAAGTTGAAGCGTTGATATCTATCTTGTTAATTGATTGACTGTCCCAAGTCAAGGAACTACACCAAAGTAAGTCAGCAAATCTTGAAAAGTTCTTAATAAATTTATTGTCCTTTTTGTTATTTGTTGAGGAAATGAACATCGTGGGAAGCTGCATTTTTGTCAATGCAGCAGACTGGATGGAATGATTGCATGATTTATGAAATAATGCAAACCCCTCAACAACAAAAAAAGTTCTTCAATTCAAGTTAAAGCATTGATAATATATCTTGTTATTAAATGATCCTATGGTACTCAATTTTGATATAATTGACAAGCCTTTTCATTCCCCTTTACATTGATGCCTGATTTTTAATTATTATCATAACCATGGAATGTGATATATAGACCTGAATATGGAGCCGTGTCAAAAGCGAAATGTTGAAAAATAAAACTTTATTGTCATTGCAAATTCTCCATTTGTTTGGCGATGGGCTGTGTTATTGAATGGTGTTGAGGCGGTCACACAATAACAACGCATTTATTTACATATCAATCTTGACTTGGCTCCATATTCAGGTGTAATACACATTCCATAATTACATAAATATAGCAATTGAGGCATCGATTTAGAGAGGAATAATCAGGCTTTTCAATGTTACCAAATTCATGTATTAAAGATAATATAATGATGAGAAAGATATGAACGCTCAAAACTAAATTGTAGAACCTTCTTTTTTTAGGGGTTTATATACTAAATAACAATTTGTGTGCTTTGATCACGTTACTTCCATAAGAAATTGTAATGTTGATAAATCATTGTATTTTCACACTTCATATCGTTTATTCAGCGAAAGCTCTATAAAATCCTTTCTTTCGTGGCCACTTGGAAAAAGACCAACAAAGTAACATGGCAGACCTTTTCTTCATCTTTCTGGGAAGGTCTTTTACATTTCATTGAAGCATGTCATTGTTACTTTATATGGAATTAAATACTCTGTTCAATCAATATTTGAATATATTGACATGTTACATAATCTTCACAAGAGAGATGTTTTTCCTTTTTTTGCCTCTCTGGAAATTTTCAGGGAAACATTGCATCATTTATTAAAGTGGTAGTACAGTTTTGGTAAGGCTGAGCTTTAGTAACCAAAACCTTTGGTTTCAACCATTTTTCATACAAAATTATGCATGCGATGTTTTGTTGAAATAATGATTAAATAGATTGATAATTTGGATTCTCAGAAATAGTGAATGAGGAAAAGAAAGAGCATTTAAACTGTTTAAATGTTTTGACCTTTCTAAGATCTTCTGGCACCTTTCATAGAAGGCCTTTAACACTCCATTTATAAGAGAATGCTATTGTTGGCCTAAATCTGATTTTACATTTATATATCCACTCAATTTTTCTTTATTGATATATCATTTTAATGAACAGCACATGTACTTATTCTTATAAAGATATCTTGTACTTTCCTTGTCACTTTGAAAGTGGATCAAGACGAGGAAAGGTATTTTTAAACTGTTGAAATTTTTAACTGAGAAACCTAGACTTGAATTTATAAAATGTGCATAGTCATACGAAACAAACAAAACTGTTGAAATTTGTTGACCATTATTCCAAGGAGCCCTTTAAATTTGTATTGAGGCATATTGGGACTTTAAATATGGATCGAGAAGAGGGGAAAAGTCTTTAAACTGTTATTTTGACCTTTCAAAGAAGCTCTTTTACATGTTATTGAGGCATCTTATTGTTGGCTGAAATGCGATAAAACACCTTGTCCAATCAATATTTTGTTATTGATTTGTAATGTGCAATAAATGGTTTTAGAAAGATTTGTTTTACTTTTCTTTCCTGCTTGGAAATAGATCAAGGAAAGAACAACCATTTAAATAGTTGAAATGTTTTGACCATTCTAAGAAAGCCTTTTTACATATTATTGAGCCATGTCATTGTTGGCGTAAATGCGATTAAACACCATGTTAAATCTCCGTGTAATCTTCCTTTTGAAGACCGATCAGCTGAGTTTCCAGAGACCTTAGGAAATGCATCCTTCCGCCTTAAAAGCTTAATTATTGATCTCTTTACAATTTCTGGAACTTGTAAATTGTGTATTTAATGTGATCTGGCATTAGAAGAGCCTCTGAAATTCTGCCAAGATCCATGGACACACTTTTCAACAAGTTTTGAATGCTTAATTATTGATCTGTTTACAATTTCTAGAACTGGTATTAAAGTGGATGAATAATGTGATCTGGAATGGACTTGGATTCAAATTTACAGATGTTCCTTCCCAGAGGACGTACAGAAAAGTGAATTTGTGAACCTGTTACAGTATACAAATGATGCACAGGCTTGAGTGGATCGGTAAGAATTGGATGCACGAGTTTAACTTTGGAATGGTTTAAACTAATGCTGTTAGGTAAACAAAAAATCCCGGCCCGTTCTCGGATCGTTAGAATTCTATATCGCTAACGAGATCTCGGATCGGATCGGATCTCGGAGAAAAAAAATATTGCAATTTGCTCTGAAAAAATGCAGCGTTGTAGACTCATCTTTCTTGTTTTATATGGCAAAAATATTAATAATAATGACGTTTCGAGGCATGTACATATCAATTTTTACGGAAAAATAATATTCAGATTATTCAGAGTTTCGCAAGAAAAGTATTTTTTCGATGGTTTGTTCGGCATCGCACCACACGTTTCACAGAAACTCAACCCGCCAATCGCGTGGAAAACCGCGCTTGTGAGCCACTGCCGGGCCACTGCCCTCAAAAATCGGCTATAAATTACCCTTTTAGGGAACCACACAATTCTGGTAATCTACTTACATGATAACATGGCATCTGAAAGCCGAACAGAATACAAAATAACCCCCCAAATCAAAGACAAAACTGCTGAATTATCGATATATTTCCAAAGAAAAAAATCGGATTACGGACGGCTAGGCCTCGAGAGAACTCCAATGAGTTAGCTAGCTATAGCTTGCATGCACATGCAACAAGTTATTAGGCGTTAATTTGGTCGTATTACTTTGCGTGTGTTATGGTGAACGTTTTTTCTTACGCGAGATCCATCCGCCGAAAATTGGGGAATTCCCGGCGGCGGATCTACATCTGCACACGCAATTATACAAGCAAACGGGAGCGGTGTAGTAATTTTTTATCGATATTTTGCGCAATTGTTTTCATTGTTTAGGGGCATATTTTTGTTTCCGCCCAGCTATCAAACGCCAAGAAATCATGTAAGTAGAATATCAGAACATTTTTAAATGTGCAAATGACAATAAAACGTATTCAGAGCCACATTTTGAATGCACTGGCTTATTAGCTCGATCATACAGACATCCAACAGACGTCTCCCCTCGAGTATCGGCGTAACTTTGATTGCACATCCGTCCACAACATCGTTCAAATGACTAGCAATTTCGCGCATCCTGTTCAATTTTCGACTGCAAAACGAACCATGAATTTCTCCAAAATAACCACTCATAAAGTAAACAATATTGATTTCCCCATTTCTTATTTAAATTACACTACTTAATGGACTGTCAAACATACACATGTTCAATTATCACTGGAGAAAATGGGTCGGCAAAATCTTCCGATATTTTCTACCGAGAAAAAATATTTCTCGGATCCGTCTCGGAATCGGCTCGGAAGCCATTACCGCCGGGATCTCGGATCGGATCCGGATCGGATAACAGCATTAGTTTAAACCCACGAGCGCATCAAGTGGGTTTTAGACCATTTCCGAAGTTAAAAGAGTGCATCCAATTCTTACCGATCCACGAAATATGCCTGTGCAGCATTTGTTTTATAAAAATGGGTGCAAAAAATGCGAAAATCAAACTTAAGTGAGCCATGCATCAGTAAAATGCATCAGTAAAAACTTGTACACGCTAATTGACCAATCATAATGCAGGGATTCTTCTACCCATTTTTATAATAGTGTATAACTAATGATAGATGCCCGATGAGTGTCACATTTTGTATGTCATATGGGTTTGTATGGAAAGTTCTGCATTTATATTGCCTTCAAAATGTGATGTTACCTCCAAGAAACACAAAAGTTCACCAGTATTGTCTGAAGAGGAGGATTTTCAATGCAACAACAAGATGATGAAATTGATATCTGAATGTAAATATTTAGTGAAAGTTAAGACTCTTTGGTCAGTGGTGGAGACCCTATTAGTGTCATATTTAGAGGTCACGTCACCCCTTGTGTGGTACATTGTTTACCAGTTTACCATGGCAATACAAACACTGTCCATGTACCTGGTCCAGACTAGTACCACCAAAGGAGGTATAAGAAAGTCTCCCTCAAACCCTCCTTGGTACCACTGCCCTTTATACACTAGTAGGGATTGGGCAGGTCTGTAGTGGACATATTTTTGTTCTATGACTATTAGTAGGGTTCCACACTTACTTTTGTTGTCAGTGGCCCAGTCGGACCAGTGAAATAATTTCTTCCCTTTTTCTGGTGGCCCGGAAGAAAAATTTACTCCCCCGAAAATTGTGTTTCATGAGAAAACGTTTTACTATTCAAAATATAACTCTTTCCTGATCAAAACAGTGATTATTGATGAAGCATGACATAGAAGAAAACAAGATTTTAAAAATGTTGTCAATGTCGGGTGACTTTTATGAATTTTGGCTGGTGCAATTTCACTGGCCCCGGGCCAGTGCAAGTGTCGAGCCTTGTCTATAGAAGGGATAGTTTAGATAGTTTTAAACTTATTCTGATTTGTTGCCTTGAAATTGATGTTACTTTGTAAGAAATAAAAGTCCAGCGATAGTAAAAGCAGATCTGAAAAATGGCAGACAGTTAATACAACAAAAAATTAACCAGTTAATTGGTATCTTGAAATAACTCTACATTGGAAATAAGGGAGGAAATAAATTCTGAATTATGTTTGTGAAAGTACCACACATGCAAATATATATTTTATCATGGTAGGAAATATATGGGGGCTGAGGGCGATTTGCCCCCTAATTTTCAAAATAGCCCCCTGAAATCAGTAGGTAGCCCCACAAATTCCATATACATGTAGGGTATTATATGAACAAATATCAGATTGGAAAAGTAGCCCCCTAAAATTAAATTCCTGCATTGATACTTATGTGGGTCAGAGTGCATGAATATCTCATCTGAAAAATAGTGCGATGACCTGTCGTCCAACTGTACTGCATTACAGCCATCCAAGACCAAAATATGGAAACATTATCCCATACAGCATGGAATATAATTATACTTTTATAGCAGTCACTGTACATTCAAACACTATGGCGCTGATATGCATTTATTGCGCACAGCGTGTTAAAGGGAGTGAATAGTATCCCCCACTTCGCAAAATACCATGTACAGTAATTGTGAAGAGTAAAATACTTTGCCCCAGTAAAAAGTTTACATTGAGCGAGTTTAATGGAGCATAGCTACCTTGGCTATCTACTTTCCCGATTGTATGGTATGGTCCTTTGAAATTTAGAGAATTAAATCCGCGGAGACAATGGAGAATACAGGGGGGATACAAGAAATCAATAGCAGTTAATGCCTTTAACCGGTCAAGCATAAACCGTGGACCCTATGAAGCCCATTGTCCAGGCAGAAAAGTTCTTTGGGTGAAACAATGGTTGGGGATTTGCATTTCTCATGCATGAGAGTTTTATATGTGCGATATCTCTAAATGGGGTACAAGGAGAAAGTATATTATAAACCCCACAAAAAAGTTCCGCTTTTCAAGTTTGAGCATTCATATCTCTCTTGTACCTTAAAGGGACTTAGTAACATTGTCCAAATCCTCAAAATAAAATTTTAATTCTAGCGGTTCCCTTATACCTTGTTGTATTCGTATTAACAATAAAATCACGGGACAGGTTTTGGTTTTTCAAATTTCCCTTTCGTTACAAAGATATGTATGATTGAAGTATTCAGATAAGAAAAACTCTGGGCGAGTTTTTCTTCCGTATACAAAGTGAGTGCAGTGAGTTACTGAATATCACTTTGCATTTTCGCTCATTACTTGGCCATACAATGTCCATTTGACTTGAAATTTTCACACAATACCCTGTGGACATATGAGATAACAACAATATACATTGCATCAACCATTCATCACTTTTTGCACATGTCAACAAAGTTACTAGATCCCTTTAATTATCATACATGCATTTGGTATCATTGAAAAGCCTGATTACTCCCCTTTACAATGATGCCCCATTTGTAATTGTTATGTAATAATGGAATGTGCAGTAAACCTGAATATGAAGCCATGTCAAAAGCGAAATGTTGCAAAATGCAACGTTATTTTATCAATGTGAATTTGGAGATGGGAAGTTTTATGAATGTTTTTTTTTTTTCCATTGACAGATGAGTGCATGAAAGCATTATTTCTTAGAATCCCAAAGCATTAAAACTGACATCACATACTGCCTTCGCAATAACTTTTTTCTCCCTACTTGCCCAGCAAATAAAATCATGAATTTTCTCATTTTACTAGCCCAAATTGGAAATGTACTTGCCCCCCCCCCCAACAAAAAAACAAACAAACAATAAATAAATATAAATAAAAATTACAAATGTGGAAAAAATAAACAATGGATTGTTTAACGAATTAATTTTTTTTTCTCAGTTGAACAGAAATGTTAGTTGCCCAATCGGGCTACCAAACTATACCAATTATTACATTTTACTTGCCCTACATCAATTTTTTACTTGCCCCGGGCCATGCAGGGGCAAGTGCTGGTGTCGAGCCCTGCATACTGAAATATAACATTGCGGGACCTAACAGCATTGAAGCCAGACTAGCTAAGCAGGGGGATCCTGATGTGAACGTCATCGCCGAATGTTGTGACCAAGTTACCCCATTCCGTGAGAGCTTGGATATTATAAAGTGTTGCGAAGCCAAGGCGGCTGGCGGACTATTAAAGCGTCCCTATAAATTGAATGAGGCAATAGCCTAATTTGTTTTGTCGAAGCAAAGGGCGCAAATGTTCGATCAGCCCTCTGCTCTCATTTCTAATAGCCTGGTCACATATCACCGGATAGCGTAAACCAATGCCCGACGGAGAGCAAAATTTTCAATCTGTTCGTCTCTGTTCGTAAGCATTTCTTGTCCGTTCCTTATCAGGTAATGTACGTTGGTTTATATGGCGGAATGTTTTGTGCATGAAGCAATGGAGATGACTTTCACCGCCGGATAATTTGATTTTGCGAATTTTTCTATTCGTCGAGCATCCGTTTACGCCAGCCGGTGATATGTGACCGGGCCTTAACAAATGAATGTCCGACTGTCACCCAGTTTCCCCCCAACAGACGGGGTTGATACATCGTGGAATTTATTGGTCTGCCACATGGACTGAGCGACCTAAGATCATATAGTATATTGAATGAGGCAATTTTTTAATATGCAAGCCTCCGCACTAACTTTTTTCCTTACTGGCCCATTCGGGGCAAGTAATGTCATAACTCTTCAAAATTTACTTACCGAACAGAAAGTTTATTTGCCCACTTACTTCTAGATGAGATTTTCACGTACATAAAAAGTTAGGTTTTTCTTGCATAGTTGATTAATAATATAGTTGCCAGATCAGGCAACCAAACTAGGCCATTTATGAAATTTACTTGCCCGACATCAATTTTTACTTGCCCCACATCAATTTCTACTTGCCCCAGGCAATATAGGGCAAGTGCTAGTGTCGAGCCCTGTAATATGTGTCATGAATTGCGTGGTACATGTAGTGTGGTCCATCGCTCTTAATCCCAGCAAATAAATGACCCCAGATTCCCAAAGAGATGGGTTGATACATTGTGAACTTTATTGGTCCAAGTTTCAGCTCAAGCTGGGGGACCTGGGTATATATTGAATGCTCAGCAATGTTCTAATTTGTGTCCTGAATATATAGAGTACAGAAGCCATGACGTCATAAAAACACTTTTTTAGAATTTTCAAATTTTGACTTCATTTTCAGAAAGAGCAGTAACAAATAATGTCCAAATACCGAAAATCAAAGAAATAGGTTATGTATTGGCTGAGATATGCCCATCCGAATGAATTTTACTTCAATAGGCAATCCGTGTTATAGTGCACTGGTTCATAAATTTAGGAACCAGTGCACTATAACACTGATTGCCCATTAACAAAAAAATCATTCGGATGGGCATATCTCAGCCAATACGTAACCTATTCCTTTGATTTTCGGTATTTAGACATTATTTGTTATGCTCTTTCTGAAAATGAAGTCCAAATTTTAAAATTCTAAAAAAAATGTTTATGACATCATTTATGATATCACACTTCACCACTCTATAGGGGCCCATACTAGTATAATACCTGGCTGTTCATGTGGTCCATTGGTCTCGTTTTTCCACAAATAAATGTCCAACTGTTACCCAGTTCTCAAATAGATGGGATGAACGATGAAAACATTTTTATAATTTCTTGCTCACCCAGATAAAGTGGACGACCTAAATTCTTATATATCGATTCTTGAATCAGACAATACTGTTATAATTTGTGTCCTGGATATATAGGAGCACAGTATACAAGTATATTACTTGCATGTTCATTTGGTCTAAATTTGGTCCATTGGTCTCGTTTCTCACAAATAACTGTCCCAACTATCGAATAGATGGGGTTGATACATCGTGAAGTTCATTTTTGTGCCAGCGCTTAACTGAACGCCATCAAAATGTCCCTACATTGGATGAGGTAATATATACCGTAAATACCGGCGTAATCGCCGCATACTTTTTCCTCGAAAAAACCCTGCAAAGTCGGGGTGCGGCGTGTCCGCGGAGATAGTCAAAATGTCACTCTTGACTGGCCTCAAAACAACACATTTCAGCAGGTGTGGGACTATTGGTTGTATTGCACTGTATTGTATTGCGTGATAAAACATTATATAGCCAAATTGTCTACGTTTACCCTGGCCTAGAATGGTTTCTCACCTTTTTTGCTGATATTTGCGAAATCTGATACGTTTTTAACTTCAAAGTTACGAAAGTTGGCACATTTTCCCAGCCGATTTTCTGGTTTCCTGCCGTTATTCCCGCTTTTTTTGCCGCCAGTTTTCCTAGCGCACTTTTCTCCCACAATTTTTTTTTTTTCAATTTCAATGCCTAAAGTCGGCATGCGGCATTTACGCGGATGCAGCGATTGCGCCGGTATTTACGGTACCCCAATTGGTGTCATGAAGTGAGGGAGTGCACATACATGTACATATATTACGTCAGTTTTCTTGTTGCCCCAGTTTCAACAACGGAACGACCTACCAATCGACTGAACATATCTAAACCTACATTTGAATGTAGGCTACTCTGTCGAGCAGATGGGGTTGATATATTGTGGAATTTGATTTCTCTGCCACTGCGATCTAGATGATGTACATTACTTAGCTATGCACCATGGGTATATCATGGATAACATATTGCTTGATGTAAACGTGTTTCCTTGGCCTTTTCATGTTGTTGTACTGCAAGAGTTAAACTACAAAGAAGGGGGTCCCGGAGAAGTGGGTTACAAAGAAGGGGGTTGCAAAGAAGGGGTTCCCAGAGAAGGGGGTCCAAGAGAAGGGGGTCCCAAAGAAGGGGGTCCCAGAGAAGGGGGTTGCAAAGAAGGGGGTCACAAAGAAGGGGGTCCCAGAGAAGTGGGTTACAAATAAGGGGGTTGCAAAGAAGGTGGTCCCAGAGAAGGGGGTCCAAGAGAAGTGGGTCCCAAAGAAGGGGTCCCAATGAAGGGGTCACAAAGAAGGGGTCTCAGAGAAGGGGATCCCAGAGAAGGAGGTCACAGAGAAGGGGGTCCCAGAGAAGTGGGTTACAAAGAAGGGGTCCCAGAGAAGGGGGTCCCAGAGAAGGGAGTCACAAAGAAGGGGGTCCCAGAGAAGGGGGTCCCAAAGAAGGGGGTTCCAAAGAAGGGGGTCCCAAATAAGTGGGTTACAAAGAAGGGGGTCCCGGAGAAGGGGGTCCCAGAGAAGGGGATCCCAGAGAAGGGGGTCCCAGAGAAGGGGGTCCCAGAGAAGGGGGTCCCAAAGAAGGGGGTCCCAGAGAAGGGGGTCCCAAAGAAGGGGGTTACAAAGAAGGGGGTCCCAGAGAAGGGAGTCACAAAGAAGGGGGTCCCATAGAAGAGGATTACAAAGAAAGGGGGTCCCAGAGAAGGGGGTCCCAGAGAAGGGGGTCCCAATGAAGGGGTCTCAGAGAAGGGGGTATCCCCAGGTGCCCAGGGGGTGTTGCATAAAGAGTTTCAATCAATCCCAAAGTTGCGTTTGATCGCAAGTCACAAAATGCGCCTAAATGCTCAACTTTGATCAGTTTGAATGCCCATATTTTCTGACTTGCGATTAATCGCCACTTTGAATTTGATTGCAACTCCTTCTGCAACGGGGCCAAGGTTGTGGCAGTCTTGCAAAAATTAAAGTATGTATTTTGTTAAGCCCCCTCCTGGTGGGTGGGGGGGGGGTGGGGGAGGGGCAATAATTATTGTCAGAAGAGAGGGTAATCCCCTCCCCGTGCATCCATTTTGGTTTATAGAAACCTACAGCATTGAACTTGATGTGTGTATTGTATGTAGGTGAATTACAACAAGTTTAGAACAAGTTTGATGATGATAACATTATTACTGTAAAACTATAACAGACAACCAATTTGTGTAATTTCCCTGTACATGTACACTGAACCCATTATACAGAGCACTAAATATTTGGGTGTGTAGCCATTGACTACAGGGCTCGACACATTTTCAAATCATATCATGTTCATTGGTACATGTATTTGTTTATTTGATTTTCCCCATTGTTTCTGACCTCATAATGTCACTATGTGAAGTAGGGCATAGGTGAGTCGGGGAGTGATACATATGTGCAAGTGCAACCAGAATTATTGATTTATTTTGTATTTAACTTGCCCCATGCATTCAGTTAATGGGGTAATGCGGTCGGGCTGATTGGGAGGGGGGCATGCAAATGATTTAGGGGAAATATCTGTTTTTATACTGTTTTGTACTGTTTTGGGCAAATTATTAACTATTTTTATTTTTATTTCATTTTTTTTTTTTTTTTTTTTTTTTTTTTTGCGGGGGGGGGGGGGGGGCATGTGCCCTCCTTGATACACCTGTGCATTCAGTTATGATCATCATGTTATGACTGCTCCCATGGTAACAGATTGACAGAAGTTTTGAGAGCTACAGCCTACAAAATACAAATCAATGTTTCCATGTTTAAAAAAATCACAAACATAAACAAATAGAGATGACTGTATGGATAACATGCAATAATGTTTTGTTTGTTATTTTAATTGTATCAATCTTTAAACATGAGGATACATATTGTTTTGTATATCTATTCAAAGATTGTCCGGATTCGTAAACTAGACTCACGGTGCCTTCTTGCCAATTGGCCTTGTGCATGGTGTGGAATAAACATTGGCTCAGTGTTATGCAGTGCGAGCAAACTAGCGCCTAGATTTCAGAATGGCAACCAGTGATGTAGCATCCCATATGGGAACTAATTTATTTATTTGGGGAGGGGGGGGGGGGGGGGCTACTTTTCAAGCTTGCCCGCATGAAAATGACACTCTAAAATTTGTTTTGCATTGAACTCTATGTAAATTTACAGAGCTTCTTTTATGGTTTTCGAGGAGCAAATTCGCCCTGAGTCCCTGTGTATTTTTTCACTGCATCCAATGCTTGATGATCTTTAATTTATTTAGCGTGTATCAATCTAAATATACTAATTGGATTTAAAATTCACAAATAGATACAAAATCTATTGATTTTTCACACACACGTAAGGATCTGAAAGTCACCTTTTTCCACTCGTCCAAAAGCATGATGCAGTCACATGTGCAAACCTATTTAATTGGAATTAATAGATATATGTAGGCCTACTGAAGAAATAACAAAGGATGGATATCGATTGATCCTTTACAATTACATATTCGATGCTCGCTCTATGCACCATTCGTGTGCTCCGGGGCGTTACAAATTGACATAATCATTATATTAATTTTCTTACCTTTGTATATATGTATGCTGTTCTGCAATTTGGATTCCCTTGTGATTATTGCTTCATAATAAGCTTTTGCATCCTAATCTCCTAGATCCATAATTCATTCTCTTCCCATGATTTTATAAAAGATTTTGTTTTTTATTCAAGCTTAGCCGTGTGATGCTCAAACTATTGTTGCAGAGAATGGGGATTTCACCACAGTCCCCCGATTATTTGATTTACCCCCAAAGCTGAGACGTAGTGGCACGTACGCATCATAAATTCTGCTTGTCGCTAATCCCAGTCGAGCGGGCCTTATATGATTATTATTATGCCACTCCTGTATTATATGGGGTTTCTTATAAATATCAGTAAACCTTTTGATGATTTGATTGATGTAATTTGGCAATACTTAATTAATTAATTAGAATATTATTCCTATTATTAAAGATGTACTGTCACGTACACATCATACATACTGCTTGTCGCTAACCCCAGTCGAGTGGGCCTTAATGATATTATCCCACCGCTGTATTGTATGGGGTTTCTAATTAAGATAATTAATTCTGTTCATCTGAGTTAGTTCATATGATTTAGCAATACAGAATTATTATTTTTAATCAGGACGTTGTGATAGATTTCAGTATTATATAGATCGATAGATAGATGGGGGATTGATGGTTGGATGGATTGATGGATGGACAGACAGACAGACAGACGGATGTATAGATAGATAGATAGATAGATAGACAGACAGACAGACAGACAGACAGACAGACAGACAGACAGACAGACAGACAGACAGACAGACAGACAGACAAACAGACAGACGGATGTATAGATAGATAGACAGACAGACAGACAGACAGACAGACAGACAGACAGACAGACAGATTTGATTTGGCCATGATGTGAAATGTGAATTTCACCTCACTGATTTATGGAACTTGCCCCCAACGCTGACTACCTACTGTCACGTACGAGCCATAAATACTGCCTTTGCCCTTTCCACCACTGAGGGGGGCCTATATAGATATGTATTTCCCCCCCCCCCTTCCCCCCTCCCCCCCCCCCCCACGTTGCTTTCCCCTCAATTTTCATCCCATGACCTACTAAAATGGTAAAAACACATCAGGCATGAAGTCGGACTAGTGCGATGTATAAACTGTGACCCTTCGCCACAAAACGACCAACAAGTCCGTAAAAAATATTGCGCTAGTTTTCAACAGGACATTTAAAGGTACCGTTGAGTATTGGTATTTCCCGAAGTGCCCCCCGATATTTTTTTGTGAGATAATGAAAAACTGACTGTCAAATTTGAAAGAACGTACAATTTTAATGACAGAATAAACTTTATTTGATCAAAATCAGTTCAGAAACGGCTGAAATATCCATAAGTATGCTTTTATTCAAAAGATTCTTCACCGGCAATCACTGGGGGATATTTAGACTTTTTAGAAGAAAAAAATTAAAATGCTTAAAGACTACTTGGAACAAAATCTGAATAGGTTTGTAAAAAGTCGTTGATGATATCTCTATTGAATCATTATTTTAACAAAACATTAAATGCACAATTTTGTATGAAAAATGGCTAAAACCAGTGATTTTTTTAAATAGCGCCCTCTTGAGTTGTAACGGCTCTTTTTGAATGATAACAGGGGTTTTACTTAGTCGTTTGTAATTGTGTATACTTTTCGAGCATGGTGAAATTATAACTTACTTTGTACCGTAATGGTGCAGGTTTTGGTTTGACCAATACTCAACTATCCCTTTTAAGTGGAAGTCATGAATAATAATAATAATAATATATTCTCGATTTATATAGCGCCTATCACGAATGATAATCATCTTATTACCTTTAAAATGGTATATATTTTGTCACATTCGAACTAAGCAAACCCTCTCAATCGGAGCCCCCAAAGATTTCAAACATGGCTGGAGCAATGTTAAAGGGATAGTTGAGTTCTGGTAAGGAGAGTAGGTACAGTTTTAGTGAAACTGAATTTTAGTAACCAAAACCTGCATCATTACATTACAAACTAATAGTTATAACTAGAAAGGAACACAAAATTACAAATGACGTAGTAAAGATCATGTTATCATTCAAAAAGAGCCGTTAAAACGTAAGAGGGCGCTCTCTAAACACTCATCGGTTTCAACCATTTTGAATAAAATATTGTGCATGTGATGCTTTGTTGAAATAGTGATTAGATAGAGAAATAACCAACAACTATTTAAATACCTATTTTGTAACTTTTTGAAAAGAGGAAGCATTTTTTTGAATTTTTAACGGCTGGTTCAAAAATTTTTAATAAACCCGGGGCCCCGGGTTTATTACAAATTGTTATATTTATGGATATTTCAGCCATTTCTGAACCGATTTTGATCAAACAAAGATGATTTTATTGTTTAAATATTATGCTCTTTCAAATTTTACACTCAGTTTTTCATTACCTCACAAACCAATTAAGTAGTCTAGCGCCCTCTCTACCAAAACTCAACTTTCCCTTTAAAATAAGGGAGCTTATGCCATATGGGCCACTTCAAAGATAGGCTGGGCCATTACATGTATAAACTTTAAAAATAACACTAGGAATTTCATCATGTAAGAAGTAAATGTTTAAATTAAAAAAAAAATTTGTTTTAAGTATGGAATGCACTAATAGCTTAATAGGGTGCTCATTCAAAGTGCAACCATAAAATGCCTACTGTGCTGCATACTTGCCCTTGCAACATTCAATGTGCCATAAAAATGCAACATTTTAGGTGACCATACAAATGCCAATGTCATATGTTAAAGGGATCAAGTAACATTGTCCAAATCCTCAAAACTTACTTGGAACTCTAGCGTTCTCTCATAACTTGTTGTACTTGTATTAGATTGCAATAGAAGCATTGGACAGGTTTCTGTTTTTTTTCAAATTTCCCTTTCGTTAAAGAGATATTTGCAATTGAAGTGTTCAGATTTCAAACTATCCACTGGATAGTCGTAACCATGTACAAAGTCAGTGTAACGAGTTAGTGAATATCACTTTGTATTTTCGCTCATACTCGCCGGCCACATAACATCCATTTGACATGAAATTTTAAAACATTCCTAAGTGGTCATATCAGATCACAACAATACACATTGTATCAACCATTCATCATTTTTCGCACATGATGACATAAATGGTACCCTGGGGTACCAAATGAAAATCCGCCATTTTGTTTAATTATTTTTTTATTTTTCAGGGCTGTACACTGGGGTACCAAAGAGTGTAAAATTATTTTTGTTATGCTTTATTTACGTTCAAAATGCTCTCTTTGCGGCCGGGGTAGCGTGCATACAGGCGCTGCATGCACAACGCAATACACCAGCGGCGTCCATGATTGCTCTGCGGTACGGTTGTACTTCGGGTGGACACAAGATGGCGCTACACAACGCAGGATACCGGGGTACAACGGTACCCCGGGGTACTGCGCGTGTCATCACATGTCAACACAGTTACTAACTTCCCTTTAACTTGCTGTTTCACCTACACCCATTTTCTCTGTTCATCTAAGCAAAATAACACTAATGAGCTTATATTACTCATGGGAGTACGCACATTTTTCTCAGGTGCAGAGGTCTTTTGCCCGAATAATTATCGCCTTTTCACCTGACAAGGTCCTAGCCACTTTGAAAAAAAAAATCTTTTTGATGGTTTAGTCCAAAAATAACATGGTTTTTGCCCGAAAAATGATGTTATATTGGCCTGAAATGACATGACTTTGCCCCGAATATGACATGGTTTGCCCAAACATGGCCGTTTTCAAAACTTATTATTTAAGAGGGACTAGGATTAAGGTCAGGTAGGGATTGGGATTAAGTTTCAGGCATCATGTGGTAGACCAAATTAGACCAAATGGGGTGTTGATGGAAGCATGCATATATACCAGTCATATTATACATTCAGGGAACCATAAAAAATATGCTGGTTTGTTCTCAGTGCACTGTATTTGCCTGGATAATGAAAGGGTTAAAGTTAGAATCATACAAGCAGCAAAAAACAATACACGGGGGGGGGGGGGGGGGGGGGGGGGGGGGGCGGGGCGAATTTGCCCCCGAAATTTTTTTTTTTGATTTTCAGGATTTTTCTGTTTGGATTGTGATCAAATGCTTATAAATGATCACTTACAGCATTATACGCTTATTAGTAGCCCCTGAAATTTGAAAAGAGCCCAGAAATTTGTAGTTGGAAAAGTAGCCCCGAAAATGGAGCCCCCGAAATAAAAATATTAATTTTTTCGCTGCATACAAGTG
>JBAMJV010013386.1:0-32289 GCA_037951105.1 Echinarachnius parma
TAAAAGTTCTGTGTGTATGTATGTATGTATGAATGTATGATGCATGTATATATGAATGTATATATGAATGTATATATGTATGACTGTTTGTTTGTACATACGTATTTGTCTTTATACATACATAAATATACATAACGGACCTGTGACATACTAATTCAGTTTTCCATGTGTGTGTGTTTTCAACCGCAGATTATTTACCACCTAATATAACGGACTGTCCCACGGACATAACTGTTAATATTACTTCTGGAAACTCAACAAATGTCACATGGACGCCGCCCACTGCCACGGACAACTCTGGGGTGGTTACTCTAACTTCATACTATAATCCTGGAGACTCGTTTCCCATCGAGACAACGACAGTGACCTATACCGCTACGGATCCATCGGGAAACACAGCAACGTGTTCGTTCAGTGTCACAGTAGTAAGTAAGTACAAGGTGACTTTTTAAATCAACACGGGAACTTTTCTAAAAGTAATAATTTATTACCTCCTAGAGTTAGATAAGTAAATACCCGAATATAAGCTGATGTACGTAAACACCAGGTACGCGTCGAACGAAACTTGTTCAACAATTTTCACAGATCTTAACTGTTTGTGTTAATCTCCAAGATGGAGATGGATGGATGGGAGAACAGGCTAGATGTATTCCATGGTAAGGGGGAGGGGGGGGGGGGGGGGGGGGTCAGAGGTTGACCATGCCCGAATGTTCTTTCATATTTTACCTCGTGAATGTTTTATAATCATAATTATGTAACCTTAGATCCTGATGCACCGATCATAACTGGCTGTCCCACGGACATAACTGTTAATATTACTTCTGGAAACTCAACAAATGTCACATGGACCCCGCCCACTGCCACGGACAACTCCGGGTTGGTTAATCTAACTTCAGACTATAATCCTGGAGACATGTTTCCCATCGGGACAACGACAGTGATCTATACCGCTAGGGATCCATCGGGAAACACTGCAACGTGTTCGTTCAATGTCACGGTAGAAGGTGAGTACAAAGTGACGTTTTAAACTAACACGGGTACTTTTACTTAAAGTTATTAAACTTATATCTTAGATCATTATATTCCATATATCCCCCTCATCTCTTGTGTCCATGGTTGTCAGTAGGCCAATTCGTATAGAAGTGTTACAGGGGACCACCAGGCAAATAACAACACATACTTATATGTTTTGGTACCGTTTTGTGACAATAAATAGATACCCAACATTCCGCAAAGGGTTGTGTAATTCCTAAACAAAGCAATTATTTACCACCACTTACGGAACCACTATTATTTCCTGGTTCCGTACGGGCCAAACATTTGCGAGTGCGCCAATGCTATTCACGCGTACGTTTGGAGAAAATATAATCCCGGACGATTTGTTCGCTCTGGACAAAGTAGACTCGTATATGCAGAGCCGTAAACGCGTGTTTTAGAATCATGCGTTTTCCAATTATATTGTTTTGTCTTCCTGGAAACATATTTTTGTGAACTTGTTGATGGAATGGACTACTAAAGATGTTACCTTTCATTCATAAGAATATTAATTGTGGGTGATGGTACCTTTTAAGTTAAGATACATTAACGTAAAAGGGACATCACATTTCCTGCTTGTAATGTGTTATCAAAGTTGTATAAAATGTATGGAAACCAATTTTTCTGAACTTTCAGTGGAATGAACTGCATTACACTACCTATTTTATTTATAAGAACATTATGTCTTGGTGGTGATTCCTTTTAATGTGAATCACCGGTACAAACACATAATATTAGTCTGTTTCGTTGTTTGCGTAATTGTCCCATTTAAAGAAAGTTGTCCTTTCCACTACAATGTTCAGACAAATTGGTTTCCAGAAACAAATGCTATCACAATTTGTATTGTAGTCTTAGGGGGTCTTCTGGAGAAGAATAGTTCTATTGGCTATGAAATGTATGAATGATTACGTTCCTTTGACAAAATAACTAGTCTACTGCTCAAGACCAATGCATGTTTGTTCGCTGTAATTATGGTTATCATATTTTGATTTAACATATTTTGTAGAAATATGCCGTATTTTCTATGCTTGCTAGTTTAATGGATAGCTACAACTGAACACCTTTATGCATCAGAACATTAGTTCCTTTGTAATGTACATGTATGTATTTAAATGTGTGTATGCATGTATGTTTGTTAGTATGTATATATGTTTGTATGTATGTATGTATGTAGGTATGTGTTTGTGTATGTATGTATGTATGTATGTATGTATGTATATATGTATGTATGTATGTATGTATGTATGTATGTATGTATATATGTATGTATGTATGTATGTATGTATGTATGTATGTATGTAAGTAAGTATGAATGTATGTATGTATATGTATGTGCATATATATATGAATGTATATATGTTTGTTTGTACATACGTATTTGTATAAATACATAAATAAATAAACGTAAATATATAATGGACCCGGGAAATAGAAATTTTCTTCCTTTTTTGTGTGTTTTTAACCGCAGATTATTTACCACCCAATATAACGGTCTGTCCCACGGACATAACTGTTAATATTACTTCTGGAAACTCAACAAATGTCACATGGATGCCGCCACTGCCACGGACAACTCTGGGGTGGTAACTCTAACTTCAGACTATCCTGGAGACATGTTTCCAATAGGGACAACGCCAGTGATCTATACCGCTAGGGATCCATCGGGAAACACTGCAACGTGTTCGTTCAATGTCACGGTAGAAGGTGAGTACAAAGTGACGTTTTAAACTAACACGGGTACTTTTATTTAAAGTTATTAAACTTATATATTAGATCATTATATTCCATATATCCCCCTCATCTCTTGCGTCCATGGTTGTCAGTAGGCCAATACGTATAGAAGTGTTACAGGGGACCACCAGGCAAATAACAACACATACTTATATGTTTTGGTACCGTTTTGTGACAATAAATAGATACCCAACATTCCGCAAAGGGTTGTGTAATTCCTAAACAAAGCAATTATTTACCACCACTTACGGAACCACTATTATTTCCTGGTTCCGTACGGGCCAAACATTTGCGAGTGCGCCAATGCTATTCACGCGTACGTTTGGAGAAAATATAATCCCGGACGATTTGTTCGCTCTTGACAAAGTAGACTCGTATATGCAGAGCCGTAAACGCGTGCTTTAGAATCATGCGTTTTCCAATTATATTGTTTTGTCTTCCTGGAAACATATTTTTGTGAACTTGTTGATGGAATGGACTACTAAAGATGTTACCTTTCATTCATAAGAATATTAATTGTGGGTGATGGTACCTTTTAAGTTAAGATACATTAACGTAAAAGGGACATCACATTTCCTGCTTGTAATGTGTTATCAAAGTTGTATAAAATGTATGGAAACCAAGTTTTTCTGAATTTTCAGTGGAATGAACTGCATTACACTACCTATTTTATTTATAAGAACATTATGTCTTGGTGGTGATTCCTTTTAATGTGAATCACCGGTACAAACACATAATATTAGTCTGTTTCGTTGTTTGCGTAATTGTCCCATTTAAAGAAAGTTGTCCTTTCCACTACAATGTTCAGACAAATTGGTTTCCAGAAACAAATGCTATCACAATTTGTATTGTAGTCTTAGGGGGTCTTCTGGAGAAGAATAGTTCTATTGGCTATGAAATGTATGAATGATTACGTTCCTTTGACAAAATAACTAGTCTACTGCTCAAGACCAATGCATGTTTGTTCGCTGTAATTATGGTTATCATATTTTGATTTAACATATTTTGTAGAAATATGCCGTATTTTCTACGCTTGCTAGTTTAATGGATAGCTACAACTGAACACCTTTATGCATCAGAACATTAGTTCCTTTGTAATGTACATGTATGTATTTAAATGTGTGTATGCATGTATGTTTGTTAGTATGTATATATGTTTGTATGTATGTATGTATGTATTTTTGTATGTATTTTGTATGTAGGTATGTGTTTGTGTATGTATGTATGTATGTATGTATGTATGTATATATGTATGTATGTATGTATGTATGTATGTATGTATGTATGTATGTATCTATGTATGTATGTATGTATGTATGTATGTATGTATGTATGTAAGTATGAATGTATGTATGTATATGTATGTGCATATACATATGAATGTATATATGTTTGTTTGTACATACGTATTTGTATAAATACATAAATAAATAAACGTAAATATATAATGGACCCGGGAAATACACATTTTCTTCCTTTTGTGTGTGTTTTCAACCGCAGATTATTTACCACCCAATATAACGGTCTGTCCCACGGACATAACTGTTAATATTACTTCTGGAAACTCAACAAATGTAACGTGGATGCCGCCCACTGCCACGGACAACTCTGGGGTGGTTACTCTAACTTCAGACTATCCTGGAGACATGTTTCCAATAGGGACAACGCCAGTGATCTATACCGCTAGGGATCCATCGGGAAACACTGCAACGTGTTCGTTCAATGTCACGGTAGAAGGTGAGTATAAAGTGACGTTTTAAACCAACACGGGTACTTTTACTTAAAGTTATTAAACTTATATCTTAGATCATTATATTCCATATATCCCCCTCATCTCTTGCGTCCATGGTTGTCAGTAGGCCAATTCGTATAGAAGTGTTACAGGGGACCACCAGGCAAATAACAACACATACTTATATGTTTTGGTACCGTTTTGTGACAATAAATAAACCCCTCAAAAATAGTTCGGAAACTCAAGTTTGATCGATCATATCTCTCGTATTTTTAAATAAGAATCCTCGAAATCGGTGTCACAATAAAGCCTCATTATATACCTTTCAAACGGTGCATTATGTGTAGTGATTATGCAATTGGGGCGATTGCAGTAGCCCAGAGAATAGGGGGAGGCAGGAAGTGAAATCTCGCAAAATGGCTCCAATGCATTCAATTTACGAGTGCATGACTGTGTTGATCAGTTTTCTAAAGGTTAACATTCTATTGAATACTGCCACCCTTTCCATTCATCAAAATTGTTGAATTGGATACCATTTTAATGGAAATTATCTCTTCATTACGATGGCATATTAATCGTGAGGATTATGCAAATGGAGTGTGTGCAGCGAACCGGAATATGGAGATGGGTCGAGTGTGAAATCAAGGCACTCTTCATGCGTTTTCAATTGAATTCCTCTCATTCATGGCCAACTCATTCAAGTCGCATTACATCCTCTACACAATGGTATACAGATACCGACACCAAATCAGAGCGTTTTTAAATGGGTTACTTTTGAGGCTCCCCCACATTCATCTCCCTGCAGCCGCCCTTTACAAAAATCATTATAAATGTCACATTTTCATACAGAAGAGTTGTTGGGCTTTCCGTTGATATCAATTTAAATCATGAATATTTTATTTGAAATGCTAAAAAAATCCTCCCAAAAGCTCGAAAAAAATGCAACGCTCTGATTTGTTGTCAACTCCATATCTTTTTGTCTGATTTCACACTCGACCTATCTCCATATTCCGGTTCGCTGCACACACCCCATTTGCATAATCCTTACGATTAATATGCCATCGTAAGGAAGAGATAATTTCCATTAAAATGGTATCAAATTCAACAATTTTGATGAATGGAAAGGGTGGCAGCATTCAATAGAATGTTGACCTTTAGAAAACTGGTCAACACAGTCTAGCACTCGTAAATTGAATACATTGGGGCCATTTTGCGAGATTTCACTTCCTGCCTCCCCCTATTCTCTGGGCTACTGCAATCGCCCCAATTGCATAATCACTACACATAATGCATCGTTTGAAAGGTATATAATGAGGCTTTATTGTGACACCAATTTCGAGTATTCTTATTAAAAAATACGAGAGATATGATCGATGAAACTTGAGTTTCCGAACTTTTTTTGAGGGGTTTAGATACCCAACATTCCGCAAAGGGTTGTGTAATTCATAAACAAAGCAATTATTTACCACCACTTACGGAACCACTATTATTTCCTGGTCCCGTACGGGCCAAACATTTGCGAGTGCGCCAATGCTATTCACGCGTACGTTTGGAGACAATATAATCCCGGACGATTTGTTCGCTCTGGACAAAGTAGACTCGTATATGCAGAGCCGTAAACGCGTGCTTTAGAATCATGCGTTTTCCAATTATATTGTTTTGTCTTCCTGGAAACATATTTTTGTGAACTTGTTGATGGAATGGACTACTAAAGATGTTACCTTTTATTCATCATGTTCATAAGAATATTAATTGTGGGTGATGGTACCTTTTAAGTTAAAGGGTACCACCACCCAAATCTAATATTCTTATTATAGAAAGGTAACATCTTTAGTATTCCATTCCATCAACAAGTTCACAAAAATATGTTTCCAGGAAGACAAAACAATATAATTGGAAAACGCATCACCATTCTAAAGCATGCGTTCATGCGGTCTGAATTGAGTAGACTACTGCGTGTGCAGCAAGCGAATCGACCGGGATTACATTGCCTACAAACGTACGCGTGAATAGCATTGGCGCACTCGCAAACCAGGAACCAGGAAATAGTAGTGGTTCCGTAAGTGGTGGAAATTAATTGCTTTGTTTATGAATTACACATCCCTTTGTAAAATGTTGGGTATCTATTTGATATCACAAAACAGTACCAAAACATATAGTAATGTGTTGTTATTTGCCCGGTGGTCCCCTTTAAGATACATTAACGTAAAAGGGACATCACATTTCCTGCTTGTCATGTGTTATCAAAGTTGTATAAAATGTATGGAAATTAATTTGTCTGACTTTTCAGTGGAATGAACTGCATTACACTACCTATTTTATTTATAAGAACATTATGTCTTGGTGGTGATTCCTTGTAATGTGAATCACCGGTACAAACACATAATATAAGTCTGTTTCGTTCTTTGCGTAATTGTCCCATTTAAAGAAAGTTGTCCTTTCCACTACAATGTTCAGACAAATTGGTTTCCAGAAACAAATGCTATCACAATTTGTATTTTAGTCTTAGGGGGTCTTCTGGAGAAGAATAGTTCTATTGGCTATGAAATGTATGAATGATTACGTTCCTTTGACAAAATAACTAGTCTACTGCTCAAGACCAATGCATGTTTGTTCGCTGTAATTATGGTTATCATATTTTGATTTAACATATTTGTAGAAATATGCCGTATTTTCTACGCTTGCTAGTTTAATGGATAGCTACAACTGAACACCTTTATGCATCAGAACATTAGTTCCTTTGTAATGTACATGTATGTATTTAAATGTGTGTATGCATGTATGTTTGTTAGTATGTATATATGTTTGTGTTTATGTATGTATGTATTTTGTATGTATTTTGTATGTAGGTATGTGTGTATGTATGAATGTATGTATGTATGTATGTATGTATGTATGTATGTATGTATGTATGTATGTATGAATTTATGTATGTATGTATGTATGTATGTGTGTATATATGTATGTATGTATGTATGTATGTATGTATATATGTATGTATGTATGTATGTATGTATGTATGTATGTAAGTATGAATGTATGTATGTATATGTATGTGCATATATATATGAATGTATATATGTTTGTTTGTACATACGTATTTGTATAAATACATAAATAAATCAACGTAAAAATATAATGGACCCGGGAAATACTAATTTTCTTCCTTTTGTGTATGTTTTTAACCGCAGATTATTTACCACCCAATATAACGGTCTGTCCCACGGACATAACTGTTAATATTACTTCTGGAAACTCAACAAATGTCACATGGATGCCGCCCACTGCCACGGACAACTCTGGGGTGGTTACTCTAACTTCAGACTATCCTGGAGACATGTTTCCAATAGGGACAACGCCAGTGATCTATACCGCTAGGGATCCATCGGGAAACACTGCAACGTGTTCGTTCAATGTCACGGTAGAAGGTGAGTACAAAGTGACGTTTTAAACCAACACGGGTACTTTTACTTAAATTATTAAACTTATATCTTAGATCATTATATTCCATATATCCCCCTCATCTCTTGCGTCCATGGTTGTCAGTAGGCCAATTCGTATAGAAGTGTTACAGGGGACCACCAGGCAAATAACAACACATACTTATATGTTTTGGTACCGTTTTGTGACAATAAATAGATACCGAACATTCCGCAAAGGGTTGTGTAATTCATAAACAAAGCCATTATTTACCACCACTTACGGAACCACTATTATTTCCTGGTTCCGTACGGGCCAAACATTTGCGAGTGCGCCAATGCTATTCACGCGTACGTTTGGAGAAAATATAATCCCGGACGATTTGTTCGCTCTGGACAAAGTAGACTCGTATATGCAGAGCCGTAAACGCGTGCTTTAGAATCATGCGTTTTCCAATTATATTGTTTTGTCTTCCTGGAAACATATTTTTGTGAACTCGTTGATGGAATGGACTACTAAAGATGTTACCTTTTATTCATCATGTTCATAAGAATATTAATTGTGGGTGATGGTACCTTTTAAGTTAAAGGGTACCACCACCCAAATCTAATATTCTTATTATAGAAAGGTAACATCTTTAGTATTCCATTCCATCAACAAGTTCACAAAAATATGTTTCCAGGAAGACAAAACAATATAATTGGAAAACGCATCACCATTCTAAAGCATGCGTTCATGCGGTCTGAATTGAGTAGACTACTGCGTGTGCAGCAAGCGAATCGCCCGGGATTACATTGCCTACAAACGTACGCGTGAATAGCATTGGCGCACTCGCAAACCAGGAACCAGGAAATAGTAGTGGTTCCGTAAGTGGTGGAAATTAATTGCTTTGTTTATGAATTACACAACCCTTTGTAAAATGTTGGGTATCTATTTGATATCACAAAACAGTACCAAAACATATAGTAATGTGTTGTTATTTGCCCGGTGGTCCCCTTTAAGATACATTAACGTAAAAGGGACATCACATTTCCTGCTTGTAATGTGTTATCAAAGTTGTATAAAATGTATGGAAATTAATTTGTCTGACTTTTCAGTGGAATGAACTGCATTACACTACCTATTTTATTTATAAGAACATTATGTCTTGGTGGTGATTCCTTTTAATGTGAATCACCGGTACAAACACATAATATTAGTCTGTTTCGTTCTTTGCGTAATTGTCCCATTTAAAGAAAGTTGTCCTTTCCACTACAATGTTCAGAAAAATTGGTTTCCAGAAACAAATGCTATCACAATTTGTATTTTAGTCTTAGGGGGTCTTCTGGAGAAGAATAGTTCTATTGGCTATGAAATGTATGAATGATTACGTTCCTTTGACAAAATAACTAGTCTACTGCTCAAGACCAATGCATGTTTGTTCGCTGTAATTATGGTTATCATATTTTGATTTAACATATTTTGTAGAAATATGCCGTATTTTCTACGCTTGCTAGTTTAATGGATAGCTACAACTGAACACCTTTATGCATCAGAACATTAGTTCCTTTGTAATGTACATGTATGTATTTAAATATGTGTATGCATGTATGTTTGTTAGTATGTATATATGTTTGTGTTTATGTATGTATGTATTTTGTATGTATTTTGTATGTAGGTATGTGTGTATGTATGAATGTATGTATGTATGTATGTATGTATGTATGTATGTATGTATGTATGTATGTATGAATTTATGTATGTATGTATGTATGTATGTGTGTATATATGTATGTATGTATGTATGTATGTATGTATATATGTATGTATGTATGTATGTATGTATGTATGTATGTAAGTATGAATGTATGTATGTATATGTATGTGCATATATATATGAATGTATATATGTTTGTTTGTACATACGTATTTGTATAAATACATAAATAAATCAACGTACAAATATAATGGACCCGGGAAATACTAATTTTCTTCCTTTTGTGTATGTTTTTAACCGCAGATTATTTACCACCCAATATAATGGTCTGTCCCACGGACATAACTGTTAATATTACTTCTGGAAACTCAACAAATGTAACATGGATGCCGCCCACTGCCACGGACAACTCTGGGGTGGTTTCTCTAACTTCAGACTATCCTGGAGACATGTTTCCAATAGGGACAACGCCAGTGATCTATACCGCTAGGGATCCATCGGGAAACACTGCAACGTGTTCGTTCAATGTCACGGTAGAAGGTGAGTACAAAGTGACGTTTTAAACCAACACGGGTACTTTTACTTAAATTATTAAACTTATATCTTAGATCATTATATTCCATATATCCCCCTCATCTCTTGCGTCCATGGTTGTCAGTAGGCCAATTCGTATAGAAGTGTTACAGGGGACCACCAGGCAAATAACAACACATACTTATATGTTTTGGTACCGTTTTGTGACAATAAATAGATACCGAACATTCCGCAAAGGGTTGTGTAATTCATAAACAAAGCAATTATTTACCACCACTTACGGAACCACTATTATTTCCTGGTTCCGTACGGGCCAAACATTTGCGAGTGCGCCAATGCTATTCACGCGTACGTTTGGAGAAAATATAATCCCGGACGATTTGTTCGCTCTGGACAAAGTAGACTCGTATATGCAGAGCCGTAAACGCGTGCTTTAGAATCATGCGTTTTCCAATTATATTGTTTTGTCTTCCTGGAAACATATTTTTGTGAACTCGTTGATGGAATGGACTACTAAAGATGTTACCTTTTATTCATCATGTTCATAAGAATATTAATTGTGGGTGATGGTACCTTTTAAGTTAAAGGGTACCACCACCCAAATATAATATTCTTATTATAGAAAGGTAACATCTTTAGTATTCCATTCCATCAACAAGTTCACAAAAATAAGTTTTCAGAAAAAAAAAAATTTGGAAAACGCATCACCATTCTAAAGCATGCGTTCATGCGGTCTGAATTGAGTAGACTACTGCGTGTGCAGCAAGCGAATCGCCCCGGATTACATTGCCTACAAACGTACGCGTGAATAGCATTGGCGCTCTCGCAAACCAGGAACCAGGAAATAGTAGTGGTTCCGTAAGTGGTGGAAATTAATTGCTTTGTTTATGAATTACACAACCCTTTGTAAAATGTTGGGTATCTATTTGATATCACAAAACATATAGTAATGTGTTGTTATTTGCCCGGTGGTCCCCTTTAAGATACATTAACGTAAAAGGGACATCACATTTCCTGCTTGTAATGTGTTATCAAAGCTGTATAAAATGTATGGAAATTAATTTTCTGACTTTTCAGTGGAATGAACTGCATTACACTACCTATTTTATTTATAAGAACATTATGTCTTGGTGGTGATTCCTTGTAATGTGAATCACCGGTACAAACACATAATATTAGTCTGTTTCGTTCTTTGCGTAATTGTCCCATTAAAAGAAAGTTGTCCTTTCCACTACAATGTTCAGACAAATTGGTTTCCAGAAACAAATGCTATCACAATTTGTATTTTAGTCTTAGGGGGTCTTCTGGAGAAGAATAGTTCTATTGGCTATGAAATGTATGAATGATTACGTTCCTTTGACAAAATAACTAGTCTACTGCTCAAGACCAATGCATGTTTGTTCGCTGTAATTATGGTTATCATATTTTGATTTAACATATTTTGTAGAAATATGCCGTATTTTCTATGCTTGCTAGTTTAATGGATAGCTACAACTGAACACCTTTATGCATCAGAACATTAGTTCCTTTGTAATGTACATGTATGTATTTAAATGTGTGTATGCATGTATGTTTGTTAGTATGTATATATGTTTGTGTGCATGTATGTATGTATGTATTTTGTATGTATTTTGTATGTAGGTATGTGTGTATGTATGAATGTATGTATGTATGTATGTATATATGTATGTATGTATGTATGTATGTATGAATTTATGTATGTATGTATGTATGTATGTATGTGTGTATATATGTATGTATGTATGTATGTATGTATATATGTATGTATGTATGTATGTATGTATGTATGTATGTATGTAAGTAAGTATGAATGTATGTATGTATATGTATGTGCATATATATATGAATGTATATATGTTTGTTTGTACATACGTATTTGTATAAATACATAAATAAATCAACGTAAAAATATAATGGACCCGGGAAATACTAATTTTCTTCCTTTTGTGTATGTTTTTAACCGCAGATTATTTACCACCCAATATAACGGTCTGTCCCACGGACATAACTGTTAATATTACTTCTGGAAACTCAACAAATGTAACATGGATGCCGCCCACTGCCACGGACAACTCTGGGGTGGTTACTCTAACTTCAGACTATCCTGGAGACATGTTTCCAATAGGGACAACGCCAGTGATCTATACCGCTAGGGATCCATCGGGAAACACTGCAACGTGTTCGTTCAATGTCACGGTAGAAGGTGAGTACAAAGTGACGTTTTAAACCAACACGGGTACTTTTACTTAAAGTTATTAAACTTATATCTTAGATCATTATATTCCATATATCCCCCTCATCTCTTGCGTCCATGGTTGTCAGTAGGCCAATTCGTATAGAAGTGTTACAGGGGACCACCAGGCAAATAACAACACATACTTATATGTTTTGGTACCGTTTTGTGACAATAAATAGATACCCAACATTCCGCAAAGGGTTGTGTAATTCATAAACAAAGCAATTATTTACCACCACTTACGGAACCACTATTATTTCCTGGTCCCGTACGGGCCAAACATTTGCGAGTGCGCCAATGCTATTCACGCGTACGTTTGGAGACAATATAATCCCGGACGATTTGTTCGCTCTGGACAAAGTAGACTCGTATATGCAGAGCCGTAAACGCGTGCTTTAGAATCATGCGTTTTCCAATTATATTGTTTTGTCTTCCTGGAAACATATTTTTGTGAACTCGTTGATGGAATGGACTACTAAAGATGTTACCTTTTATTCATCATGTTCATAAGAATATTAATTGTGGGTGATGGTACCTTTTAAGTTAAAGGGTACCACCACCCAAATATAATATTCTTATTATAGAAAGGTAACATCTTTAGTATTCCATTCCATCAACAAGTTCACAAAAATAAGTTTTCAGAAAACCAGGAACCAGGAAATAGTAGTGGTTCCGTAAGTGGTGGAAATTAATTGCTTTGTTTATGAATTACACAACCCTTTGTAAAATGTTGGGTATCTATTTGATATCACAAAACATATAGTAATGTGTTGTTATTTGCCCGGTGGTCCCCTTTAAGATACATTAACGTGAAAGGGACATCACATGTCCTGCTTGTAATGTGTTATCAAAGTTGTATAAAATGTATGGAAATTATTTTTTCTGACTTTTCAGTGGAATGAACTGCATTACACTACCTATTTTATTTATAAGAACATTATGTCTTGGTGGTGATTCCTTTTAATGTGAATCACCGGTACAAACACATAATATTAGTCTGTTTCGTTCTTTGCGTAATTGTCCCATTAAAAGAAAGTTGTCCTTTCCACTACAATGTTCAGACAAATTGGTTTCCAGAAACAAATGCTATCACAATTTGTATTGTAGTCTTAGGGGGTCTTCTGGAGAAGAATAGTTCTATTGGCTATGAAATGTATGAATGATTACGTTCCTTTGACAAAATAACTAGTCTACTGCTCAAGACCAATGCATGTTTGTTCGCTGTAATTATGGTTATCATATTTTGATTTAACATATTTTGGAGAAATATGCCGTATTTTCTACGCTTGCTAGTGTAAAGCTGTGTTTCCATTAGAGCGAATTTTTGCGGCGAATTTTTTTTTTTGCAGCGAATTATTGAAAAAATCGCTCTGAGGAGTGATTTAAACATTTTGCTTGCGAATATTCGCCATGTCATATGAATAGTATATATGAATAACACTGATTTGGTCGGCGCGAATGTTCGCGGTGGAAAATCGCCGCGGAAATTCGCTCTAATGGAAACGCAGCTTAATGGATAGCTAAAACTGAACACCTTTATGCATCAGAACATTAGTTCCCTTGTAATGTACATGTATCTATTTAAATGTGTGTATGCATGTATGTTTGTTAGTATGTATATATGTATGTATGTATGTATGTATGTATTTTGTATGTATTTTGTATGTATGTATGTGTGTATGTATGTATGTATGTATGTATGTATGTATGTGTGTATGTATGTATGTATGTATGTGTGTATATATATATGTATGTATGTATGTATGTATGTATGTATGTATGTGTGTATATATGTATGTATGTAAAGACTAGTTCTATTGTCAATGAACTTTAGGGATGAATAAGTTCCTCTGACAAAATAACTAGTCTATTTATGGATACCCATGCATGTTTCTTCGCTGTATTAATGGTTTATCAAATTTGATTAAACATATTTTGTAGACACATGCCATATTTTCTACGCTTGCTGATGGAATGAATATCTAAAACTGAACACCTTTATGCATCAGAACGTTGGTTCCTTTGTAATTTACATGTATGTATGTAAAAGTGTGTATGCATGTATGTTTGTATGTATGTATGTATGTATGTATGTATGTATGTATGTATGTATGTATGTATGTATGTAATATGTATGTGTGTATGTACAGTGTAGCCAACAATTATTTGGACACCCTGAAAAAAGGAAACTAACTATTTGATAATTAAAAAAAATGGTATTACTCTAATCCAGACAACGAATAAACTACAACAAACAACCAAATTTGCGGTATTCCATGGTTTTAATTTCGAAAAGCATGTCCGAAATTTCAACAATAAATTGAAACAAAAGTACAATTACATCACGCACTTATTATCGTTTAACATATTAAGTCAAATAAAGTATGATTGTAATTAGAACACTTAAATTATTTACATGAATTATCAAGTGTTTATTAAGAGCTACCACCTGAGAAAACGGGGGGCCCGGGCCATCATCAATTTATAAACTAAAATATTTCTAGCATGACACTGGCCGCCCTTAAACTCTCATAATCCTCCACGCAAAGGCGGGAAAATAAAAATGAATACATGTGCTCCAACCAGCAACATATGTACTGCAAAATAATTCAACGAACATGAATTATAACAGACTAGGCGTATACGTCGCAAAAAAGGGGGTTAGGGTGCAAGGTCAATCGCTGGCTGGACACATGACCTTGGCAGACGAGCGTATAGCCAACAAAACATTAATGAACAACATTTGAGAGGAGCGGGATTGCATGCGTATTATATATCAATCATAATTTCAATTAAACCCCTTATTCTCAAGTGGCACAAAAGCTTAACGAAATAACAATTTCGTGCGTGTATTATTTTAAAATTAACAAAAACATAATTTGTGTTGTGGCAAAAAATGCCAATTTCGCCTGGCAGGGGCGAAAAATCCTATTCCAAAAACACCTTGTTAAAGAAAAGAATATTGTTTTATTCCAAATCATCAAATAATGTAAGGTGAAAGAAAAAGGACCAAAATTCCCCTGCGACCCACGCGCGGCGTGCGATCAAGCAAGCTTCAGGCAATATAAATCCAACAAATTATCTCATCACCCCATAGTGTGTGGTGGTTGGGGATGGTGGTGGATATTTTTTCTCTAACCAACATAGATCGACATGCTTTCCGAACAAACAACCATGAACGAATGAATCTACAAAAATCTCCCAAACTTCTTCAATAGTTTTCCACGCTATCCCGGCCATATTTATCAAACATACATGTTTTGCCCAAATCAGTATCCAGGCAAAACGAGGTTCAATACAAAAACAAAGATATAATTTCTAAATAAAAGTCAATACCATCCCAGCGAGGCAGGAGTCGGTATCAAATTAAATATAGACCTCCAACCATGGCAGGAACGAGTTTCCAAAACATACATCTCAAATTGAGGGGGATCGGCTGATAAGCCACTAAATTGTTATCCATAGTCTAATTGAACTTTGCAATGCTAGTCTATTGTTCAGACTGTAAAGCGAATTATGTTATCACTAGCGAGCGCACCAAATCAAATCCCCCTTAATCCTCCCTAATATAATTTTCAATTTTCCTCCCGGCCGGTAAGCGGGCTAAATTCTGGGTTCTGGAGTTAGAGTAACGTAACTTAACACCTGTCATTTCTTGTCGCGTTAAGTTTGATTATATTTTATCTTGATTTCAACGATGCAGCATCTAATAAACACATACAATGAATTTAAGGCAGCTTTTTACCAAACATTTTCTTAAAAATTTGTTCAAGCATCATTAAAATTAAAATGATTTTTTCAAGGTGTCCAAATAATTTTTGGCTACACTGTATATATGTAATATGTATGATTGTATGTATGTATGTATGTATGTGTGTATGTATGTATGTTTGTATGTATATATGCATGTATGTATGTATGTATTTATGTATGTATATGTATGTTTGTATGTATGTAGTATGTATGTATTTGTATGATGTTTCTCGTCAAGGAATAAAGGTGCGTTATCGGGCTATATGGTATGAGGATGATGAAAAGAATATGCAGTACTTTACGCAGCTTTTGGAGTCAAATAAAAGGAAAAGTGTGATTAAAGAAATTCATAATGGAGAGGGGGAGATAGTTAAAGATAAAGTGGAAATATTGGTTATATATGATGTTCCAAAATTATGTAAAGAAAATCAAGAATTTTGTGATGGTAAATTAAATAAAGATGAGTGTTTTGAAGTAATACAGGAGATGAAATCTAATAAGTCCCCAGGTAATGATGGATTAAGCGTAGCATTTTATTTCACTTTTGGACCGGTTTTGGGGGGAATAGTTGTAGAAGCATCCGATAAAGGGAAATTGTCGAATTCTCGAAGGCAAGGGGTTATTACACTGATTGAAAAGGAGGGTTAAGTGTGGATTATAAGATGTTATCAAAAGTTTTGGCAAAACGAATAAGGGAAGTTATAGACAAAATAATGCATCATAACCAGGTTGGGTACGTTAAAAAATAGAAACATTGGGGAGGCAGTGCGGCTAATAGACGACATGTTTTTTTAATTCTAGGAATACATCGATTGGATTTTTGATTGCTGTGGATTTTGAGAAGGCCTTTGATAACGTTTCGCATAGGTTTTTATATAAAGTTTTGGAAGAACTTGGTTTTGGGGAGGAGTTTTGTAGATGGGTGAAAGTTTTATATAATGATTGTTGTAGTTGTGTTATGAATGGAGGTCAGTCAACAAGGGAGATCCTCTTTCTCCATATTTATTTGTTTTAGTAATTGAAACTTTGGCTAGAGTCATAAGGAGGGATGGGAAATAAATGGGATTAAATTAGGGGACAGGGAATTTAAGCAAATTATGTATGCTGACGATATAACTATTTTTTGTGAAAGATGCTAATTATATAGGAATAAAGGATAATTTGAATTATAAAGAAATATTGAGCAGAATAAAACGTTTGGTTGGCTGGTGGAAACAGCGGGATCTTACTATTTTGGGGGATAATTCAGTTGTTAAAAACACTCCTTAATAGTAGTCCCACGTGATATTTGTAAGGAGGTTGAAAGTTTATCTATTGAATTTGTGTGGGGAGGGAAAGATAGGATAAAAAGGAAACTATTACACCAAGATTATACATTTTGGGAACTGAGGATGAATAATTTTTAGATATTTGTAAAAAGTCAACGTGTAATGTTGTTGTAGCATTTACTTAATGGGGAAGAGTTGTCTGATTGGAAGGCATCATTTGATTTTTGTTGTTCAAAACTTGGAGGACGGTTTGTGTTTTTATTTGATTATGATATTGGTAAAAATGGATTTGAAGAATATACCGCCATTTTAAAAGTTTGGCAAGAAATTAAGAAATGTAGATTTTATGAAGAAAAATGTAATCCTATTATATACAATAATATGGATATATGTGTAAGAGGGCAAAGGCGGTTAATATTGTCAGAATGGCCTACCTAGCCCAATACATGAGAAAATTAAAATCCAAATAGAATCAACAATCACCAATCGCAACCTAGTCAATTAACTACAAATTTGCAGTGGGCGTCGAAGTGGTAAATAAAGAATATATCAAACACTAAACAGTGGAATGATTCTTTCACCTTTAGGGAATTGAGGTTTATGACATACCAAGAACAACACGGTCACCGTCACAACCGGCACAATTCTCAACTACAGATCATATAAAAATAATAAACATATTATACAAAAGTAATACTAAACCACAATTTGCAGGGAAAGTATCCTAAACTGTTCCAAATTAAACAATAAAAACTTATGAAAGGATCAATATAATTTTTCTAAAATATGTAGGTTGCAACCAATATCATTTACCTCCCATTATGACTAGCTTAAAGGACCTACAATTAGTTAAGAGTAAGAGTTAGGCTGGCCAACCGAGTAATTGTCTATTATAAAGAGTTAGTAGTCTGGATAATTTGAACTTAACGGTCCTGGTAGTTGTTGCGCTGGCTGGTAGTCTGAAGAGATCCCGATGATGCAAAGTCTCGGCGCGACGTCAGACTGGAGAATTCTACTGGCAAAATACTATTATGTTATATAAGATGATGACGTCATAATTAAGGGAAATTGAGCATTCCTATTGGTTGATTACTAATGCTTAATCCGGTATAGTAAATGGTAAAGTTATAGTGCATATGCACTATAACTGCGCAGGGGATGGCCTTGGAGTGCGTAATGTGCGCTTGTGCGCTTGTTCTTGAATGGGGAAATGCGCAGAGCGCGCAAATATTTTTAATACGCGCTAGTCCTTGTACAAAGTACGCAGGGCCTAAGACCGACGAGAGAACAATCACAATTTGAGCAAGGTCAATTTGGGTTTTTAGTGAAACCAGATATCGGGGAAATGTGGTGTGTGATGGATTGTATGTGTTGTTGTTGTTGTTATGATGCACACACATACGGCAGTCACCAGCACCCAATATAAGGTCCACTAATAACAATAAAACAGTACAACGACTGAATAAAATAATGTCCACACAAGTGATATGAATTGGAATGACCTCATTATTAAAGAAAATAAACAAATGTCCAAAAAGATGTATTGCACGGCGATTAGGGTCCATTATGATTAAACGCGAGAGTCAATTTTGTATAGGCCTAGAAAGAGTAAGTGACAGTCCGCGGATGAGATGTAAATAGCGAGAGTTCGGAAAGATGATGCAGAAGTAGAACGCGTAGGCGCGTGGAGAAAAGGCGATTTATCATTTCAGTCCCGTCGATGAACCAGCACACACGATGTGGCGCGAAGGCGTGGCGATGACTCCGGCGTGTGCCGTGGAGAGATGAGCGAAGCATGAAAGCCTGAAGGTGTGGTGCTTAAATACGTGTCCATATGTAGACAATACGAAAATGGCAACCGGAAGAATAGTAGAAAGTCTTGCATGCAGAAAAGTGTCATCTCTGCAAGAAGAGAAAGATTGATGAAAGGTCCGAATGGGTCGGTGGATGAAGAGGTTGATGAAGATGAAGTTGAACGCCCTATGTCGGTGGGCGGACTCTCCCCTATAGGTGTGTGAGTGAGGCATGGATTGTAGCCCCGTTTACAATCCATGGTTGTCGATACCCAATGTGAGTTAGATGGTAACTGCCATGGGCGTCAATACTTACGTAATACCCATTCATCAGGGGGGGATGGGTGAATGGATCACCCCCCCCCCCTGATCAATGGGTATCAATGACAGATCGACGCCCGTGGTAACTGCACATGGCGATGTCGACGTTGAAGAGGAGGTGAAAAGCGAAGGTGTTCTTCGGATGTGAGTTAGGAGAGAAGTGAAGAAATCATGCTTTGCTACAAATGAGTGAGCATTCGAACCATAAATCGGTGAGGAACAAAGAAATGATTTTCTGAGTAAAAGTCAATACCATCCCAGAGAGGCAGGAAGCGGTATCAAGTTAAATGTAAACATCCGACCATGGCAGGAAAGAGTTTCCGATTAAATCAAAACATCCATCTCAAGTTGAGGGGGATCGGCTGATAAGCAACTAAATTGTTATCCATGGTCTGGTTGTACTTTGCAATGCTAGTCTGTCATTCAGACTGTGAAGTGAGTCCCTACAGGAGCCTCCCCCTAGATTGTTGAATGGAGTGAAGCAATCGATGTCGATGATGAGGGAAATGATGTAGGAATCGCTGAACATGAAGGTCTGATGATACGTGTTGTATGAAGCAGGAAATGTCCAAAAAAGAATGATGAAAAACTTGCATGGAAGAAATCCGTTGACGAATGATGAAGTCCACCCCCGAGGTCGACGCCGTCGTCGATCTCGACGCGCACAACGGGCTCGATCACGTCGGGGTCACCACTTCAGTGAAACCAGATATCGGGGAAATGTGGTGTGTGATGGATTGTATGTGTTGTTGTTGTTGTTATGATGCACACACATACGGCAGTCACCAGCACCCAATATAAGGTCCACTAATAAAAATAAAACAGTACAACGACTGAATAAAATAATGTCCACACAAGTGATATGAAGTGGAATGACGTCATTATTAAAGAAAAGAAACAAATGTCCAAAAATATGTATTGCACGGCGATTAGGGTCCATTATGATTCAACGCGAGAGTCAATTTTGTATAGGCCTAGAAAGAGTAAGTGACAGTCCGCGGATGAGATGTAAATAGCGAGAGTTCGGAAAGATGATGCAGAAGTAGAACGCGTAGGCGCGTGGAGAAAAGGCGATTTATCATTTCAGTCCCGTCGATGAACCAGCACACACGATGTGGCGCGAAGGCGTGGCGATGACTCCAGTGTGTGCCGTGGAGAGATGAGCGAAGCCTGAAAGCCTGAAGGTGTGGTGCTTAAATACGTGTCCATATGTAGACAATACGAAAATGGCAATCGGAAGAATAGTAGAAAGTCTTGCATGCAGAAAAGTGTCATCTCTGCAAGAAGAGAAAGATTGATGAAAGGTCCGAATGGCTCGGTGGATGAAGAGGTTGATGAAGATGAAGTTGAACGCCCCATGTCGGTGGGCGGACTCTCCCCCTATAGGTGTGTGAGTGAGGCATGGATTGTAGCCCCGTTTACAATCCATGGTTGTCGATACCCAATGTGAGTTAGATGGTAACTGCACATGGCGATGTCGACGTTGAAGAGGAGGTGAAAAGCGAAGGTGTTCTTCGGATGTGAGTTAGGAGAGAAGTGAAGAAATCATGCTTTGCTACAAATGAGTGAGCATTCGAACCATAAATCGGTGAGGAACAAAGAAATGATTTTCTGAGTAAAAGTCAATACCATCCCAGAGAGGCAGGAAGCGGTATCAAGTTAAATGTAAACATCCGACCATGGCAGGAAAGAGTTTCCGATTAAATCAAAACATCCATCTCAAGTTGAGGGGGATCGGCTGATAAGCAACTAAATTGTTATCCATGGTCTGGTTGTACTTTGCAATGCTAGTCTGTCATTCAGACTGTGAAGTGAGTCCCTACAGGTTTATCAACATGATAACAAAATCAGTTCCTCAAAATAATCATCTTATATAACAAATAGTACATGATTCCTGTCGTTAAATATTCCATAATAGACACCTCTACATTTTTAATTTCTCTCGTGCGATTATATTGCACTCGGCCTGCATTAAAATGTATCGTTGTCTATTCTGGTATATTCAACTCCAAACCATGCACTATTTGTATAATAATAGCCATGTCATTCCCGGCAGAGCGTTCAATTCAATTTTATCGGCGATGTTTATGAATAATATGCTGGAAGATGGTTCCAGATCATATAAACTCGAATGGATATAACAAAACAATTCCACTCCTGCAGAGGGTCCAAAGGTCCAATATGAATTAAATTATGAAGATGCAACAAAATGTTCTAATTTATGAGCAGCGTCCCAAAAGAAATCAACTCATGAGCATAAAATTAAGTGTTGTCACTTCTGCAAAGCGTCCAATAGACTTTGTGAGAATACACAGTAGTTATTCTCCAATAATATAGTAATACAACAAGATAGTAATGCTCTCCAACTTATCAACAAATAGGGTTGTAACAAAAACAAAGCAAGGAAACATTCTCTGCCATATAGCTCTCCAATACAGTTCTGTACACAAACTCAGGGGTCTCTCCAATACAGTTCTCTACACAAAATCAGTGGAGTCTCCAGTTCATTATGTTTCCCTGCATCACATTCCCCTATCCAGTGAGAGACTGGCTATATTAATTTTCTTGCTCAATGCCCTATCCCCAGCCATCCCATAATATCAAAAGGGCTGGGCTACTTCCACTTGTTCCTCTCCAAAAGAGTAAAGTTAACCCTTTTCTCCACTGGTCCTAATAGACTTATTAACCCTCTCTCCCACAATACTTAAATACCATATCATAAAAAGCTATACAGGGTGGCCCCCCAAAAAACGAAACGGGGCACTTCCCAAAATATAGTAACAAATGTGTTATGTCCATCGGATAGGGTGTCTTTTCAAATGAATAACGATACCAAGGACAGTCAATTTGGTCGTGTAGTTTTTGTTTTAGGGCGCTGTGAGTGACACCATGTCAGGTTCTCTTTTTTGTCAATGTTTTACCGAGCCAGTGCTTGATAGATCGCACGTACCGCCTTTCATAGCGTTGAACAAGGCGTGCCATTGTTAGTGTGCACTCAGCCGTGTGCCGAGAGAATGGGCATGTTCGTTGAATGGTATTACGGTCAGGGAGTGGAATTTAACTGGCATTGACTAGGTAAAAATTTACAAAAATAGGCACCTGACATGGTCTCACTCACAGCGTCCTAAAACAAAAACTACACGACCAAAATTACTGTTCTTGGTATCGGAAAAGACACCCTATCCAATGGACTTAAATATGTTGGTACTATATTTTGGGAAGTGCCCCGTTCCGTTTTTTGGGGGCCACCCTGTATACAGTACATACATACAAATGTTCATCTCCTCACATATCCCATGCATGGTCAGTTAAAGGGGTAGTTTAGTTTTGGTAGAGAGGGCGCTGCACATCACAATTTTTTTGTGAGGTAATGAACAAATGAGTGTCGAATTTGAGAGAACATGCAATTTTGATGGCAGAATAAACTTTATTTCGTCAAAATCGACCCAGTAACGGCTGAAATATCAATAAATATATCTGATCTTATAATTATTTGGGGCCAAAATAATTAGATGATTTTTTCAAAAAATAAAAAAAATGCTTGCACTTTTTCAAAAATTGTCAAAAGCGTTTTTTAAATAGTTGTTGATGATCTCTCTATTTAATCATTATTTCAATAAAAATATCACATGCATAATTTTGTGTGAAAAATGGTTCAAACCAATGCCTTTTTAGAAAGCGCCCTCTTGTGTTTTAATGGCTCTTTTTGAATGATAACAGGCTCTTTACTTAGTCGTTTGTAGAGTCGTTAGTCGTTTGTAGAGCATGGTACAGTTATAACTATTACTTTATAATGTTACTGTCCAGGTTTGGTTACTAAAGAGCATGGTTACTAAAGAGCATGGTAGAGTTATAACTATTACTTTATAATGTTACTGTCCAGGATTGGTTACTAAAGTTCAGCCTTACCAAAACTGTACTACCCCTTTAATGTCCTTGGCTCTCCGGCCCAAGGACCGAAACCACCACTTTATGGGGAAACAATCATCTGTATGGAAATATTAATCTAAAAACAAAATCATAAATCCTCCGCCCATAAACCAAACATAATGTAAGAAAGAAAGATGAATATATACAAGTTATTATCAAAGCCACCCTACTCTACATTGTATGTACACATAGTATATAATATAATGGCTTTCTTGAAATACAATATCAGCTTTTAGTTACTGTAGCTAGACTAAATTCTCCCCAAAACCTTACAAGAATGTTCACATGCATACAACATGCATGCAATGAGTATACAGATTATAATAAAGTGTCCTTTTATACACTTTACATATGTATAAGAAATAAAATGATTTGTGATGAAGTACTTTTTAAAAAGGGAATATGTATGGTAAATGATATTATGCAGGCATGACAATTTTCCGCGTTTCCGCGGATTTCCGCTTTTTCTCCAATCCCCCCCCCCCAAAAAAAATAAAAAAATATATAATTTAGTTTTTCTTTGCCAAATTATCCTCTCTGCAGAGGCTGTGTTAGTATGTGTTATGCTAAATGGAATCCTCTTCAGATTCTCATTAAAGGCTTACAAATCTCACCACAGAACGCACCAGATTGCACGATTCTGAATCCCAAAGTTGAAAAATCTCCCTACCGTGGGAGGCGGGACACCCCCTCCCACACTGCACACCCTCCCCCCGTTCGGTCGCTTCGCTCCCTCGCAGTAGTTTTCGAAAGTTTTTCAGTGTTTTTTATGAACACTAATGTTCATGCCTGATTATGGAGAATGGGAATATGAAACCTCATGTTTATTTTTTGGAATATGGGAATTAAAGGAAATGGTTTGTTAAAAATATATGACATATGTTTATCAATGCCAAATAAATATAAAGAGGGAAACTTTATTTATATAGATATTTTTAAATATGATATTGGTTTAAAATTATTAGAGAATGTTGAATTTTTGTTTGATTTGAAATAGAGTATTTTGTTAAGCATGTTTTACAGGTAAGGGACGGACATAATCATTTTAATCTTACTGCTATGGAACTGACCGATATATTTTTGAGAGTTGAAAGCTCCATCCTTTGTGGCAATTTGCGGGAATTCCAATTTAAATTAATACATGGGGCGGTATATAAAAATGACAATTTATTCAAGTTTGGTTTTTAAATTAGATAATTTATGCTCTTTTTGTAAGCAGCAGGTTGAAACATATTTTTATATGTATAGATATTGAGGCAATGCAATGGCAAGGATCGCATATAACCATCATAATAATAAAAAATCATATATATGGTTACGTAATTGTCAAATAGTTCACAGCTTTTGGGAAGAAGTACACTGTTAAAACGGTGTGTAAACAAATTCAACAACTTGTTGAAAATTTTCTAAAACCGCTGTTTAACATATGAACCATCCAACTCTTGTTAAAAACATTCAACAACCCCAGTTGTGTAAAGTTTACACAACTGTTGTTTTAATTTTTTTCTACAACCGTTGTTTAGAATAAAATTGAAACAACCCTGTTGTTGAAATAGCAAAGACAAAAATGATTGTACTATAAAATGGCAAAGTCGGAATCGAACCGGGGACCTTTGGGTTATAAGACTAACGTGCTACCTCGTCGCTATCTCGTTTCGCTTGGTTTGCAGTGGGACAAAAGGGGTTTTGTCGCGATGATTTCGCGGTCGAAACTATCACGTGATTTAACACGTTTAATCAACGCTTGAAAGATGGCCGCTTTACACAACCCTTCTTTCTACAACTAATCATGCTACACATAAGGTTGTATAAAAAGATTCAACAACCATTTTAACAGAGAGTTTTTTTACACAGCGTTTTAATAATAAATAATAATAATAATGCATTTATATAGCGCATTTTCCATATAGAATGTTCATGGGTTGGGATATTTCTCAGGCTGTCAGGGAAATCCTCAAGGATAAATGTGTGCAATTCTATGATTTGTTTCATTGAAAAGTATTATTTTCTCTGCAAGCTCACGAGGAATTATCCCATCTTTAGAATGCACATTAAAATTGATTGTTGATTATAGGGAAAAGGAAAAGAAAATGCTATTTAGAGAGGCAAATTAGGTGTCCAATTGCAGAAGTGGGACGAGTTAAACATGTTTTTGCCTTGAATGTGACAGTTTTGTTTTTCTTGGATATTGCGAAGGTTTTCCCTCTCATATCTATTTTTGAAAAATCATTGCATTCTTTCAATTTCTTTTTCCTCCTTGTATTTACACCTTTATTTATATATATATATTTTGTCTTTTTAATTTAATTTAATTTGATTTTTTTCACAAAGAATTTCCAAGGGAAGGACATGGGACGTTAATTTTCTTCATTTTCTCAACTTTCCTCTAATAATTTTGTTATATTTCATTACGAAGTGTTCACTTAAGCGTAACGAAATAAATGCCGAACAGGTGCCGATATAGTCTGGGTTCTGTGGCCCAGAGCACGATCATGACCCAGGACCAGACCTAGTTCCACTGATCTCTAAATATGATTGTGTAATCCTTTACAGATGAATGAGTATAGGTGCTACGTTATGTTAATTTTACGCAATTCTAGCATATTGACATCAATGAGTTAGAGCCAATGTTGCTAATTACCATGGTAAATGTCGCTGGTCCTTTATCGGGCCCCTGCCCCCTGGACTCTTTATACGCCTTTCCCCCATATATCGCGAGGTGCCGCTCTGGGTGGGCCGCCCGATGGGTCTGTGCGCCCGGTGAGTCTGTCCGTACAGATTTACCGGGTGCGCAGATTCACTGGGCACACGGATTCACGGTCCGTTCGGATGTGGGGGAGGGGTGTGTAGGGAGTCCAGAACCTAGACTAGTGCGATACTGTGTGGTGCGTTGCGTGTGACAGAGCAAATCACCATATGTGTGTGTGTGTGTGTGTGTGTGTGTGTGTGTGTGTGTGTGTGTGTGTGTGTGTGGAAGGGGAGTTATTTTTAAGTTAATTGTAAAATCTTTCCTTTACCTTAACCTTTCATAATTGGTAAATGAGACTTGCAAATTTGATTAATTCTAAGAATGCACTGTTAATTGTGTTTGGTTAAGTTTTATGACATTTATGATATTTTTATATGACATTTAATTATTCACTTTGAAAATGTATGTTTTTAGCTCATCCGGCCCGAAGGGCCCGATGAGCTTATGCCATGCCGTTGCGTCCGTCGTCCGTCCGTCCTTCCGTCCGTCCGTCCTTCCGTCCGTCCGTCCTTCCGTCCGTCCTTCCGTCCGTCCGTCCGTCCGTCCACAGTTTTCAAAATGCTTCTTCTTCGTTATTTTTCAACTGATTTTGATTCTGATTGTTTCATAAGATAGGGTTAGGAGGGGGATTTAAAACTTCTACACAGAATTTTGAAATTTTTCTCCATTAATTAATTATGGTAATTTATGCAAATTTATTCAAAAAATCACAAAAAATGCTTCTTCTCCTTCATTTCTCGACCGATTTTGATTTGGTTTGCTTTATCTGGTAGAGCTAACTTTGGTACACTAAACTTCTACACAGAATTTTGAAATTTTTCTCCATTAATTAATTATGGTAATTTATGCAAATTTATTCAAAAAATCACAAAAAATGCTTCTTCTCCTTCATTTCTCGACCGATTTTGATTTGGTTTGCTTTATCTGGTAGAGCTAACTTTGGTACACTAAACTTCTACACAGAATTTTGAAATTTTTCTCCATTAATTAATTATGGTAATTTATGCAAATTTATTCCAAAAATCACAAAAAATGCTTCTTCTCCTTCATTTCTCGACCGATTTGTATTTGGTTTGCTTTATCTGGTAGAGCTAACTTTGGTACACTAAACTTCTACACAGAATTTTGAAATTTTTCTCCATTAATTAATTATGGTAATTTATGCAAATTTATTCAAAAAATCACAAAAAATGCTTCTTCTCCTTCATTTCTCGACCGATTTGTATTTGGTTTGCTTTATCTGGTAGAGCAAGCTTTGGTACACCAAACTTCTACACAGAATTTTGAAATTTTTCTCCATTAATTAATTATGGTAATTTTTTATTTATTTATTTATTTATTTATTTTTTTTAATTTATTTATTTATTTATTTATTTATTTTTTTTAAATTTTATTAAAAAAAAAAAATTTTGGTTATTTTTTTTACATTTTTAAATTTATTTATTTATTTATTATTATTATTATTATTAGTATTATTAGTTTTTTTCCCATGTTCCTTCTGGGGCGTCAAATTTATATTTTTGTCCCTTCCAGGGCAGTTTTTGACCAGTTGAAAAGTGTACCACATGAAATTTGCGATATTTGATGTTGCGAGATGCCGGATGAGCGCTACGTCATTGACGTTCTGGTTTTTTTTTTGTATTGGAAAATGGAAAAAGAAAGTCATTAAAGATTATTTAAAAAAAAGAAAGGAGAGGAAGGGGATTTTTTTTTTAAAACATCAGTGCTTGGGCGGGGATGGGGTTTCTCTCAGGCTAAGTGGAGGGGGGGGGGGGGGTAGAGGAGACGTGAGGAAGTAGCATGTCTTAGTTCTTTTTATCTTTTGTTGTAACCTCCATTATTTTTATTTTATGGGTTCTGACTTCTGTGAATTAAATACACTTGAGTTTTACTTTTGTTTATGTAAGATAATCATTTATACCTTATCTTTCATTAAACTGTAATTGTTATATTCCTTATTTATGAATAATATGCCAGAATAACATTCATAGTTTTTTCATCAGCATTCAATACTATGGTTCCTGTTAAGTTGATTGAAAAATTGATGCAGTTTGGTGTTAACCCAACATGGACACTTTGGTTAAGTGACTTTCTACATGACAGCAGGTAGCTGTGGCTGGGACCTTTTCTGAAAAACTCACAACTAATATAGGATCACCTCAAGGGTGTGTTTTATCACCCATCATGTTCGTTCTTTATACAAATGATTGTCGCTCAATATCCTCAGATACATACATTTTGAAGTACGCAGATGACACTGCCCTGATTGGACCTATTAAAAACAATGATGCAGTCTATGTATAAGCTGTAAAGACTTTTGTAACGTGGTGTGACGATAATTGTCTGAGACTGAATGACAAGAAGACAAAAGAAATGATAATTGACTTTAGGAAGACAAATGGTAATATACCTAAACTGAAATTCATGAGACTGAAATTGAACGTGTTAGCACCTACAAGTATTTAGGTACAGTAATTGATGAGAAGATAACGTGGGAAGCTCAGGTGAAGGAGTCTGTCAGTAAAGGTTATCAGAGACTCCACTTTTTGAGGAAGCTTAAATCATTCCATGTAGATAATACTATCCTGCATTTGTTCTACTCATCTGTTGTAGAAAGTGCTGTATTGTTTTGTTCTGTGGTTTGGTTTAGTAGCCTCATGCAAAAGGATTAGAAGAAGATTAAAATATTAATTAGACAAGCATAACAAATATTGTGTGTAGAAATTAACTTAGATGATGTTCACAGGAAAAAGGTCCTTATCAACGTTAAACACATAATGCAGGAGGCAGAACACCCTCTGAACAAATATTTCTCTCTGTTGCGTTCCGGTAAACGTTTACAAAGCCTGAAGCCTAGTGCCCACATACGATCTGCGCTTGCGATCTAGCCCGAGTTGCTGGCGATCCCGGTTCGGTGTGAATCGCACCAGTTCGCCGCGAGTCAGCCCGATCTCATTGCGTACGCGATCTTTTCGGTGCCCACTATGCGATCTTACGGCGACTTCCCCTGAGAAATGCATTGTCCCTATTTCCACGCATGCGTGCATGGTTGATGATTATAGCCAGGTATTGTTCGCTCTTGCTTGTCTAGACATCATAATCAGCTTTGCGAGTTTTGTTTATAAACCCAGTGCCCACTTTGCGAACTGCGCCTAGCGATCTAGAGCGATCTTGCCCGAAAAGGAGTGATCCCCTGAGATCTGTGATTAAGTCGCAAAGTGGGCACCAATGGCCGCACCAGATCGCTGTTACTCGCGTCCGCAAGGGTGGTGTCGGTTGCGGTCGCCAGGTTTTGGACATGTTCAAAAATTTCGTTCTCGATCGCATGTCGGGCGGGATCGCACAAATGGCAAGCCGTTTGAACAATTATTCATATTTCCTGATAACAAGAATTCAATCCTTGATATAAAAGAAGTCTGTTTTTATATATCAATAATTAAATTCTTGATATCAAGAAATAAATTCATGATATCCAGAATTCGATTTCTTGATATCAAGAATTCGATTTCTTGATATCAGGAATTGAATTCTTGAAATCAAGAATTACCATTGGTTAACAACAGAAAATGATTTCTTTATATCAAGAATTCGATGTTCAGTTATGCGAAACTGCTTTACAAAGGCGCCCTGCGAGAATCAAGAATTATTTTCTTGATATCAAGAAATTAATTCTTGATATCAAGACATTATTTGTTGTTGTTAAGCAATGGTAATTTTTGATATCAAGAAAAGGAAATACATGTTGAAACGGCTAGCCATGCCTGGCCATGCTCACATATTCAACCCATTCCAACAAATTCAAAACAAACAAGCATGAATTCCTGGCTATTGTATTCCTCGACAATGCGTGGAAATGGGGCCAAGGCATGACCCCGAAGAAGTCACACTGAATAGATCGAGTGCACAATGGAATTGGGCTGACTCACTACGAACTGATGTGATTCCAAGGTCGCTAGCCCAATGCCCACTATGCGATCTTTCCCGAATAGGATCGATCCCCTGAGATCTATGTTAAGTCGCAAAGTGGGCACCAATGGCCGCAGCAGATCGCCGCGAATGCGATCGAGACCGATTTGGTCGCCAGATTTTTGAACATGTCAAAACCCCGGCGACCGCAACCGACACCACCCTTGCGGACGCGAGTTACAGCGATCTGGTGCGGCCACTGGTGTCCACTTTGCGACTTAACCACATATCTCAGGGGATCGCTCCTATTCGGGCAAGATCGCTATAGATCGCTAAGCCCAGATCGCATAGTGGGCATTGGGCTTAAAGCCTACTGCCCATTAGGCGATCTGCGCTTGCGATCTAGCCCGAGTTGCTAGCGATCTCAGTTCGGTGTGAATCGCACCAGTTCGCCGCGAGTTAGCCCGATCTCATTGCGTACGCGATCTTTTCGGTGCCCACTATGCGATCTCACGGCGACTTCCTATTGTCCCTATTTCCACGCATGCGCGCATCGTTGAGAATCAGAGCCAGGTATTGTTCGCTCTTGCTTGTCTTGACATCAGAATACGCTTTGCGAGTTTTTTTTAATAAACCCAGTGCCCACCTTGCGATCTGCGCCTAGCGATCTTGCCCGAATAGGAGCGATCCCCTGAGATTTGTGGTTAAGTCGCAAATGGCCGCACCAGATCGCTGTAACTCGCGTCCGCAAGGGTGGTGTCGGTTGCGGTCGCCAGGTTTTGGACATGTTCAAAAATTTCGTTCTCTATCGCATGTCGGGCGGGATCGCACAAAAAAAGCCATTTGGGGCAATTGTCCATATTTCCTGATATCAGGAATTCAATCCTTGATATCAGGAATTCTGTTTTCAAATATCAATAATTAAATTCTTGATATCAGGAAATAAATTAATGATATCCAGAGTTCGATTTCTTGATATCCAGAGTTCGATTTCTTGATATCAAGAATTCGATTTCTTGATGCCAGGAGTTGAATTTTTGAAATCAGGAATTGCCATTGGTTAGCAACATAAAGGGGTTTCTTGATATCAAGAATTCAATGTTCAGTTGTGCGAAACTGCTCTACAAAGGCGCCCTGCAAGAATATATAATTCTTTTCTTGATATCAAGAAAGGAATTGTTGATATCAATAAATGATTTGCTGTTGTTAAGCAATAATAACTCTTGATATCAAGAAAAGGAAATAAATGTTCAAACGGCTAGCCATGACACGCCAACAAATTCAGAATCAAACAAGCGTGAATTCCTCGTTATTGTATTCGTTGACAATGGGTGGAAATAGGGGCCAAGCTATGACCCCAAGGAGGCCAAATTGAAAAGATCGCGTGCACAATGGAATCAGGCAGACTCACTACGAACTGATGTGATTCCAAGGTCGCTAGCCCAATGCCTACTATGCGATCTTGTCCGAATAGAAGCGATCCCCTGAGATCTGTGTTAAGTCGCAAAGTGGGCACCAATGGCCGCACCAGATCGCCGCGAATGCGATCGAGTCCGACCTGGTCGCCATATTTTTGAACATGTCAAAACCCCGGCGACCGCAACCGACACCACCCTTGCGGACGCGAGTTACAGCGATCTGGTGCGGCCATTGGTGCCCACTTGGCGACTTAACCACAGATCTCAGAGGATCGCTCCTATTCGGGCAAGATCGCTCTAGATCGCTAGGCCCAGATCGCCTAATGGGCATTGGGCTTTAGACTAACCGTTTCTTAAATTAATTTGTGCCATTTTCAGTTATAGGACGTTCAATGCCTCTTAATTGAGCCCTCCGTACACGGGGCTGGCTCGGCCTGGTCCGGCTGGTTTTCAGTTGCCTGTCTGTATTGCTCGGTCGAGGCCAACTCAACATGTTGAGTTTGCTTCAAATGATCTCTGACTGACTCAGGTTCGGCAAGCTGCACCAGCTGTAAACCGGTCGGACCGAGCCTGGTTGGCTCTGTGTTGAGAGGGCTTATGAACCCATTAACTCTTAACATGCCAGAGATTTTAATGCGCTATGGCATTTTTGTGTATTGTAACTCACAAAAATGCAAGCTTGGCACTCAAGGAGTTAATTAATGATTAATGATCAATTCAATACATGTACCTCCATGTCATTCCTC
>JBAMJV010013387.1:0-23834 GCA_037951105.1 Echinarachnius parma
CGTATTGTATACATAATGTATGCAAGATTATCCAGGAACAATGTGTTTTAATTTGTTAATTATCAGTATTTCCTTAACAGTAAGCAATTTATCTAAACATTCAAAGATAATATAATTATACACACACAACATTTTGCAATTCAAAGGCAAACGTGGGGAAAATATCCCTCACAAGCAATCGGTAAATAATACCCAAATTGCCATTATAGTAAAAAAAAAAATATATAAAAAAACAGAATACCCAGGGACACTTGTAAGATAAAGATTCAATGGAATTAAATTTAGGAAGCACATGCCAATTTATTGTACTAATAAAATAGTAAACAGTGTTTTTTTTTTCTCATAAAAGACAAACTTTGGAAAACAACCCGCAAAACAAACGAATGATAATTGTCACGTGGTATACGGCGGCAGGAAACTGGACGACTGCAAGTCAAACAACAGATAATCAAAGCCAAGATGGTTGGCGACCGTCATAAAAGAGACTCTTTTTGGTCCATAGGCTGATTCACAAAAAAATACGTACTGTGTGCATTATAGTAATGGTTGATGGAAAACGGGAAACATAGATGAAGAATTGCAATTTTGAAGTATACACAATAGTCATGTTGGTGAATATCTCAAACACATATTCTGAATCAAAACCCTGTAATTGCAGTATAGGAAGCACGTATTATATCGTGTATGCATAATGTATAATAAACGCGTATACCAAAATCAAGGTGTAGCTAATTATTGGGAAGTGTTCTAATACCAATTCTCAATCTGCATACAAATTTAAATGTCGCAGTACTTGCAAAGTTAAAACAGAGTCAATATAAATAAAGGGGAAATGTTTTCAAAAGCAAAACATTCCCTTTAAAAAAAGGATATAAACGAAACATAATCGGTCACATGGTTGATCAGCTCAACGTAGGTCACTGTCACGTGACCTTTTCCGGATACCTCCCTTTTCGTATTTTTGTTAGTGTTTTCTCTTACTTTCGTTTAGGCTTATTGCACGATCATGTCTCTTGTCTGCTCGGGCACTGGCGGTCATTCCTAAATTAGATTGATGTTGGATAAGTGGCCAAATGTCAAATCCGTTGGAAGTTGTGACGTTTTGACCAAAATTCGTGATTATCTTGCGTAAACCCGCGTGAATGTGTGTCAGTCTTTGATCGCGTGCATGCGTGTGTGTGTGTGTGTGTGTGTGTGTGTGTGTGTGTGTGTGTGTGCGTGTGTGCGTGTGTGCGTGTGTACGTGTGTGCGTGTGTGCGTGTGTGCGTGTGTGCGTGTGTGGCGTGTGTGTGTGTGTGTGTGTGTGTGTGTGTGTGTGTGTGTGTGTGTGTGTGTGTGTGAGTGTGTGTGCGTGTGTGTGTGTGTGTGTGTGTGTGTGTGTGTGTGTGTGTGTGTGTGTGTGTGTGTGTGTGTGTGTGTGTGTGAGTGTGTGTGTGTGTGTGTGTGTGTGTGTGTGTGTGTGTGTGTGTGTGTGATTTATTATGTTTCATTCGTCAAAGACATGGCATAGCAGAAGTCTATATCATAATCGTATAAGCTATACTTTCTAGAGGGAGAAATTCTTTTGGAGTAGGATACCCTAATAATCAGACAAATAAGATAATTATAGAGAGGAGGGATCGGGTATGCATAATACTTCTGTTATGGCCTTGGTTGCTAAAAATATCAACAAATTATACAGAATACTTGACGTGCCTTTTTATGTTTCCGGTAACTTACATAAGTGCAAACATGTTTATTGTCTAAACATTACTAAAAGAGACTTAGAAGAAAGGGTAAACTTAACACAGGAATGTTCGTGCAATCACCGTATTTATAAATGTGCATCTGTGAGAGGGGGTAGAGAATGTAACCATGGTAACTGTAGTATTACGTTCAAATTGACTCGGTGGTTTAGTGTCATCATGGAAAATTGAATCATTGTCTATAGGCTTGAAAATCGTATTTTACAACGCCATCTTATGTCTTGTATGTAACGGACGCGGGTTAGCATAACCTATATAATAATGTTAAAATGTTGTCATCGCTTTATATATACTTACTCAATCATGTTTGACGTCTACGAAGCTAGGCCGTCTCGCCAATCAGTCAACCACAGTCGTCATGGTCGTGCACTGTATTTAGGCCATGGTCACTCGGAAACTCATCCACATGTTTCCCTTCATCTACCCCCTATGGTTTTTAGAAGGGTTTGCAACTTTATGTTGCTACTTCGCAATACATTGTCTAAAATTGGAAGTTCAGCTGGCTTGCTACACTTCCGTCATAATGGTCATCTTGATGTCTGTCCTGTGACATACACATTTACGATGGTCACCGAATCATTAATCTCTATGCTACCGGGTCCCGATTTAATGATTTAATCTCTCAATTATAAAACAAAATAATATATCATAATAATCATGATGATGATTGAATACTGCAAAACAATGCACAATTCAAACACTTCGAGAAGATGGAGAGGGGCAAGGAAAGAAAAAATAAATGTTAACCAAATAAAATGAGAAAAATAAAGTTTCAAGTGGGCTAGTGCTCACAAAGTGAAGTTATTTAGTATTGTCCGGAGACGGGTGAGTCTTAATTCACTTAGTGGTATTGAGACCTACATTTGTGACCCAAACGAATGCCAGACGTTCACGATGTCGACAGACCAATCATTCAACCCCAGTAGTCATATTTAGGTCATGGTCAGTCCCGACCTTCGTCCAATCATCACCCCCTACTGGTTTCAGAAGAAAAAACAAAAACTTGATGATATGTTAAGTGTACTTTTGGATATCTTTGATCTCTGTTTTAAAGGTTGTCGTGAGTATATATTTGGCTAGTTTGCGCGCACAACATGACACTGAGCGAACGTATTTCGCACCGTCCGCGGCACCGTGCGTGAATGACAAACCCGAGCCACCTTTATTCACGTGTTACCTATACCAAGCCCTGTCTTCCTTGATGTCGACAACCCAATCATTGAACCCACGTTTTCATATATAGTTCATTGTAAGTCCCGATCGATCTTCGTCCAATCATCACCCCCTATATACCATTTTCAGGAGAGATATAAATGCACAATATTATGTTCACCATACTTCGGACAAATAGGGATGCTAATGCTACACCGTGGTTCACCATTTTGAACTAAAGGCTATTTGTGTCGATATACGGTATAACACTGAGCAAGAGTGTATTTCCCATAATGCGCATGACGTTCGCAATATGGCACAGCGGCGATTCAATGGCGCGTCCGCGAACAACTGCTACATATTCGATGGTCAGACGATCGCGATGTCGACAGACCTATCATTCAACCCAGGTAGTCATATTTAGGTCATGGTCAGTCCCGATCGATCTTCGTCCAATCATCACCCCCTACCGTTTTCAGGAGAAGAAACAATGCATAATAAAGTTAAGTATAAGTTAAGACAATTTAGATCTCTATATCGTAAATACCAGAAGTTCTCTCGAATCATTTCACACCAGTAATCATATTGTTTAAAGAGGTCAGTTTCAATCGTCCAATCAGCACACAGTAACCTTCTCCTAATCAGGTGAGAGCCGTTTGAATTATGCATATTTATCACCCGGTCATACCGGTAGGACAGAAGCTATGTGATGCCAAATTGTTAGATAATTATTATTTGTACGTTTGAAATACTTTAAAGGGAGCTACACCTGGTTTCTATACATGTATAGCTGTCAAACTGTAAACATTTTATCTAAAAATGATTAACTATACAAAAAAGCGTAATTTTCACATTAGGAATATATAGAATGCAATGTAAGATCAAAAATCAGTTTAACTAGAATTTTAAATTTCCCTTTAACACCACTGACCGGCAAAGCATACGTCATAATGGTCATCTAATGTAGGGCAGTGTCCGAATTATTTCACTGAATGGCAAGACGGGAGGAAGTCAGTTCTATTCCCCCGCATAAACAACATATCGAATCGTATTAATCATATTGTATAAGTACATTCGAAAAACAGCTGAATAATGTATTACGTCACTAAATACTAGACAGACTGGATACATCATATCACTTGGGCTTTCCGTTTTCAAGCTTTGACATGATGCACAGGTGAAGGTTTAGTGTCAGTGTCATGACTTTCAAGGTTGTAAATTCATAGGGTGACCAAACCTCTGCGACAATTGCTCCGGCAGCAGAATCTCTGCCAGCAAATATTCCGCCGACAAATTCTGCTCTTAGAAATCTTCTGCCGACGAAATCTCCGCCAACATCATTTTTGCCGACAGTCGGCCAACAAACATTTTTCCAAAATATTCTGCGAGGATAACATCTCCGCCGACCATTGCTCCGCCAACGAGATATCTGCACAAAAAAACAACGTTCCGTTGAAAATGGATACGCCTGAAATTTGGTTCTGTAAAACCAAAGCTTCATTTTGGTACCATAAAGGGGACATTATTTATGTTCCTTGCGTGATTTTAACAGTACTTCCGTACACCATTGACACCTAAGTTGGAAACCAGACAATTTATCATATTCTCGATGTTGAATTTGTCGCCGAAGCATTAGTTGGTCGGCGTAAATTTTGTCGCTATTTTAGGAGCACAATTCATCGGAGCATGGGAGCTGGGGAAACTGGTTACACAGGAGCAAAGTAACCGAATGAAACGTATTCATGAATAGGGCTGAAACAATATCGAGAGTTGATCTGTTCGTCAATATTTTCTGGGGTTTTCCCCCCTCCCTGTTTCCTACTTGATAGCGAGCAGTAGAAATTAGCATTGTGTGTATCAATTTGAATTTCGTCTTTTATTGATTACAAGGTACTTATCAACATTCCGTCTGGTTTGAGTAGGTTGTTATTTTTCATGGAAACGGGGGAGGATTTTTAGTTATACTGATTACTTATGAGCCGATATCTGCATCTCATCATGCTCATGGGATTGAAATTGTAATTTCTTTTTTTTAAATAACGTTACTTTGGGCGTAGATTTGTATATCAATGATCAATCTAAGCCTAATCGAGTGAACTCTAAATCACCTTCTGCCACTGTATGTGTGTGATGCATAATACATTTTCGACCGATAAAAACGATGTAAAAAGAGAAATTGCAACTGTCTGATTGTAATGCCTACTTCGCCATCAAAATACTTGCAGAGGACATGCAGCATTTACAAAATGAAGTTGCAATGTCTCTTGAAATTAGCATTGTATCAAGGTTAGCGAACATTATTTCACTGGGCTCCTTGCATTCACACATGTGTTTAGTATGGAAAGCACGGACGGATTCAACTCACGTCACACGTGCCAATAAGTAAGACCTTGGCTACCCACGTTGTCAACGGTCACATCAAGTTCATGATTAAGGCAATATGTATGCACCCATCGGCGGCATGATAATAAGCTATGAGTGATACTATGCATGACTGTTGCCCTTGCAACTTCCGAGATATCCCTGGCTGGAGTGCTCCCCGGGTAGTGAAGTTCATAATTAACATGATTAAGGCACAATGTATGCACTCATTGGCGGCATGATAAGCTATGAGTGAAAATATGCATGTTGCCCTTGCAACCTCCGAGATATCCCTGGCAGGACTGCTCCCCAGGTAGTGAAGTTCATGACCAAGACCCCATTGTGCGCACTCATTGATAGCATTGATATGGATGAATGGAGACAATATTGCCCCTGCAATGAGCACCTCCGAGATAACCCTGGCTGGATTGATCCCCAGGTAGCGCAGTTCATGATCAAAGCACCATGCACTCGTCGATGGCATACCAGCTACGAGAGAATGTAAGGATGGAAATATTATTGTAATGGCAATGCGCATCTCTGTGATGTCCCTGACAAGAACAGGGAGTGAACTTCATGATCAAGTTATCCCCATTCTGCTTAATGATTTCAGAAATAACAAAACAAACGAACAAACATACCAAGGGCACCTCATGATCAAGGCACTATATCCACCAATTGGTATCGTATACCAACACGTGAATAGAGGCAGATAATCCGGTTTCATAGTTTTTGTTTATTATTTTGGCCACAAACTGCCCCTCCCGACAATGTGAACATTGCCCATCTTCACTTTCCGTGGTCGTGTTGGTTTGTCTTGCTATCATGGCTATGCGTTTACCCTGGCTTCGCCACGTATTATTGTGACCCTTGACCTGAATGGCGATTCCCAGGGGTCCTCATTGAGAATTGCACTTGGCACTTATACCATTGGGTTCACACTAAGGGCGAGAAACTTGGGCCCCACCTGTCCTACACGCGTTGGTGAATATTTCGTGTAATGGGAACGATTCATGTGAAGCTAAAAAGTCTACCGCTAATGATTTGGGCAGCATACAGGTCGACCTTTTGCCATGATTTATGGCAACACCTATGGATTTATACTTCAGCTGCACACTAAACGTGGAGTACTTCGCGTACTGTGCATGATTGAAACTCAGCGCTTGATGTTACCCTGAGACGGGTGTTGACGCGCCAACCATGAACATAGGCAGTAATTATTATATATCCCAGATTTGCCCTCGACTCACGGTATACGTACATGACGTATGGACTTGGATTATCCTTCGCCATGAATTGGAGCAGACCAAGTGAAATAGTTTACGAAAAAATCTCCCGCCACTCGCGCCACTTTTGGCGGTCAAGAAAACCGCGGGAAACGGCAGTGAGCAACATTCCGCGCATGTGCGATGTCTGTGTGATTATCATTCCGCGCATGTGCGATGTCTGTGTGATTATCATTATAGCTCCTGTGACTTGTGTGACGGCTTCCCATAGCCGATTTGTGTTATTAAGCGTGCCATAGGCACGAGACGGGAATTTTTAACATGGTTTCATTGAAAGCAACATCTCGGCAGTTTTGTGTATTCTTTTTGTGTATCTTTTGAGAGGAACTCGGGAGAGTTTGGTGGTTATGAAGTTCCAATCATCATCAACTCATAACATGGGGGCTTGTAGCCGGGAAATTTGCAGTTTTCTGTAAGTTTCGAGGTAGTATTGCCGGGTTTTTATGGTGTGTGCTGAAATTTATTTTGCCTGTTAATATCCCGCCGTACTCGTTCGGCGTTATCGTTTGCGCGCGATCTCCGCGCCGATGTTTCTGGGTCGCTGCGACGGTAGATTTGCCCGTGCAGTGTGTGTACTAGGGTTATGCTTAGTGACTTTTTGTATACGTATTTTAATTGTATACGGGTTGCACTGTGGGGGATAAAGTGCTGGGATTCTGGATTTGAATTAGAAGCATTTTGTTTTACAGTGTGAGTTGAGGAGTGTGACTGTACCTGTCTAGCTTGGTTTTTATAGGGTTTACTTGTTTTAAGGTTCCCTGGGTTTTCTTAGGTGTTGAGATTAAGTTGATTCTCAGCTGGCAGTTTTATATTTGCAACTGGAGGTTCTGTTTGTTTGATAGTTGTTGCTATGGCGTTCGATATTGGAACGTTCATGATTTCTCCTAGTGTAGAGGACCTACTCTCTTGTAGAAAAGTTGATTTGCTTGAGGTGGTACGACATTATGGGGTCGAGGGTGTACATAGCAACATGAGGAAATTGGAAATTTTGACTCATACAGTAGAGTATCTGGTGGATGAAGAGATTTTGCCTGCCCAGGCATCGCTTAGCATTTCTGCTAGAGTCAATTCAGCTCAAGAGAGTGAGAGAGTTGAGGTAAAGTTGAAGGAGTTGGAGGTTGAAAAGGCAAAACTAGATCTGGAACGTGAAAAGGTTTCTCTTGCGAGGTCTAGGAGTGAATGGGAGAGAGAGCATGAGCAGTCTCGGCAAAAAGCAGCCTACTTTGATGTTACGAAGCATGTTCGTATGGTTCCTGTATTCGAGGAGGATGATGTTGATAGGTATTTCCGTCATTTCGAGCAGGTGGCCGAGAGCATGGAATGGCCGGTGTCAAAATGGCCACATTTGCTGCAGTCGCAGTTAAAAGGTAAAGCGCGCGATGCCTATGCTGCGCTCTCGTTGGAGGAGGCTGGCGAGTATGTATCGGTGAAGCAAGCAGTACTTCGTGCATATGAGCTCGTGCCGGAAGCGTACCGTCAAAGGTTTCGGAATGTGAGAAAAGAGGATTCGCAAACTTATCGGGAGTATGCGAATGTGAAGTCTGGTCTGTTTGATAGGTGGTCACAATCGGTTGGCGTCCATGACTTTGATGCATTGCGTGAGCTTGTGCTGCTCGAGGAATTCAAGCAAACGTTGCCGGCTGAAGTGCGCATGCATCTCGAAGAGCACCAGGTGACACGGTTGTCACAGGCTGCAACGATGGCTGATGATTTTGTCCTCACTCATAGGGTCATAGATAGGTCTGTACCACAAGGTGATCGATATCGACGTCAGATGGGTGGTAGCAGGAATGAAACAGAGGGTGTGAGATTGGGTGAGTCTTCCAGTGAAGAGAGTCCTAAACAGTCGCGTAGGTCATGGAAAATGTTGACTTGTTTTCATTGTGGTGTACATGGTCACATACAGACTAATTGTCCAGATTTACAGGGAAAGAACACAGACAGAAAGAACACACACACAAACACCGATGAAAAGAACACACACACAAAAACATTTCCTAATGGTCTAGTTAGGAGTGTTGGTGTTGCACAGGTGAAGGTGCATGGTGAAAGTGTAGTCTTGTCTGCTGATCCTGGGGAAATTCAAAAGCAGTATGAGCCTTTCATTTCAACAGGGTATGTGTGTTTGTTGGAGAGTGAGGAGGCTCGCAAGGTCAAGGCGTTCAGGGACACTGGAGCTTCCCAGTCGTTGATTGTTGCAGATGTGTTGCCTTTCAGTGATGCTTCAGCTACTGGCGCTAGCGCGATTCTTCAGGGCATTGGCGGCAACATTTTGAGTGTGCCGTTGCACAGTGTGGATGTTGGTTTGGACATCTTTTCTGGGCCTGTTACTATTGGGGTAGTGAAGAAACTGCCCATTCCAGGGGTGTCATTAATTGTTGGGAATGATATAGCTGCAGATCGAGTGATGGTTGGTCGTGGTGGTCTTGGAGATCCTGGTGCTGGTGTGGAGGGAAGTCTTCGCCATGCTGGAGGGTCAGAAGGGATGGAGGTTGCGGCCGCTGTGTTGAACAACAACCACGATGACATCGGGCAGCTGATGACAACGCAGGACGAACTGGACCGGTCCTCTGGTGGCGGGCAAGTTAGACGGCGTGCTAGGCGGCGACGTGGAAACCGATCTGGTGGTGGCGAGTATCATCGCAGGCAGGAGACCTCTCTGCCCCGGGATTGTGCTGAAGCAGATGATCTGGAGAGAACTGGTGAGGGGTCTGATGGCAGGCATGTTCAGCCTGTCTTCCAAGAGAAGAGGGCCATTGCTGGTGATGCGGCGCACTCCGCTGGTGGCGAAGATGACTTCGTGTCTGTGAAGGAGACTCCTCTCGATGGGTGGTGGGGGGATGTCCCTCCCGTTACCGCGGTTCGGCGACCAGGGTTTAGAACTGGAGCAACACAGCGTGGTGCGAGACGTCGGCCACGAAAGAAGCGCGGAGGTCGACGATGACAGAACTTTTGTGGAAAAGACAGCACTGGAGGTCGACGATGACAGAACTTTTGTGGAAGAGACCATGTAGCGGCAGATGCCTCTTTTCGCCTTTGAAGGTGTTTGACAATTTGTGAAGTTATGGTCTATGAAAACACAGTGATTCGAGAACTTTTAAATAATGAAAGAAAACAATATGGACCCATTAGGATTTGGAAACATTTGGTGGTGAAATAACAAAATGGACAAACTTTGAAATTTGTAATAACTCAAATGGACATTTAATTTACATTGAATCACTGTGAAGGAAGAAATGAGCTGACACTGAACTCTGAACATTTAACAAGGAAATAATTAGAAATCTCAGCTCAGAAAGGACTGTGAACTTATTTAGATTACACAAAAGGACTTTATGCACTGATATTGTGAAAGTTATCAACAAAATGTTTTGTTGATGCAAATCGTAATACATTTTGTAATAATGCATGTATAGCATTATAGTAAGATTATGTATTTGGATGATACACAGAATACTAGTATTGTATGTGCTTCTTTCTACAGGTGTTCCTGATTGGACCTGATGACAGTACATCATGTCTGTCAAAAATGATCTATGTTGTATGTTATGTCCTGAGTATTAATGTATTAATGAAGTTTAGTTGTGAAAAAAGGGAAAAAAGGAAAAGATACATACAGTATGAGTCAAAAGAAACTTTAACATACCTTGTTGCGTTAGCGTTAGGAATTTCCGTTATGCGTTAGTGTTTCCTATGCTTTAAAAAGAACGTTAGTGTGTTTCCTAACGCGTTTACTAACGCGTTTGCGTTAGGAATTTTTGTGATGCGTTAAAAAAATATATATATTCCTAGTAGTATATGTTAAAACTTGAATCAAGTAAAATGTGACCCATCGCATGCTTGGGCGAGGTATTGCATAGTTTGTATGATGATACAAGTTTTGAGAGTTCTTGACGTAGTCATTGACAATGTGAACGTATAGGGCTTAGTTTATATACATTAAGTCTCGTATTTGTTTTATATTGCCAGGAGCATGTTGAGGTCATTTATTTCCATTGTATAAATGCCCTCTTTAAGGAGGGAACTGTGACGGCTTCCCATAGCCGATTTGTGTTATTAAGCGTGCCATAGGCACGAGACGGGAATTTTTAACATGGTTTCATTGAAAGCAACATCTCGGCAGTTTTGTGTATTCTTTTTGTGTATCTTTTGAGAGGAACTCGGGAGAGTTTGGTGGTTATGAAGTTCCAATCATCATCAACTCATAACACTTGACTGGACAATGATAACACATGCTATAATATACAAGTACACTGTTTAAGACCTTGAAAAGGTTAAGTTTTCATGCTGAATTACGATTAGCCCATTGACAGCCTCTTTTAGAGTGTAGTCAAATTCTCATAACTACCACTGGCAACAGACTCCAGTGACTAAAATACGAATTGTTGATTTATAATGTATAGCCTGTTATCTTTGTAATGTCCCAATTTATTCGGCAGTCTTGTAACTTCACACTCAGCACTCAACGGGTAAAGATAGCCATTAACAAAATAATAGCTTGTTTGTGAGTTATTACATTGTCCAAAACTCTCAAAAGATAAAAACAAAATGCATAATACTGCGCATCAAGGTTTAGTATATGTAAGAGATCAATTAATGAACAATTCCCTGAAATTTGATTTTCATGACTTAATATAACATATTAAAAACAATATCGGACATTATGAAATAAAACTTGCAATCTATTCATACACGAAAATGTCAATAACGGTTTCTTGATCAAGTTTCCAGGAATGGTGATCCGTAACATTTGTTTTTTATTCCAAGGCATGATTCAATGTTAAATTTAGAGCTCAATTCCAACTATAGGTAGATCTATATTACAGCGGGGCCCCTGTAAATGCATGTTATATAATGTTTCGCATAACTTCTAATCAAATAAAGTAATGCATTGCGAGCCTTGGATATTACGCTAAATGCATTGAGAATTGATGGACGTCCTATAATGTCAAGCCATACATCGTGCGCAGGTGTTTTATCGATACATTATTGCCTGTTCGGCCTCTTCTCTACATGGAAAACGCCTCCATAATTAAAGGCTCATGGCGGTCTTGAGGAATCATACCCCACGAAAAATAATAACGAACAATATTTCTTAAAGAGATTAAATTACATGCCACTTTTGTATGCAATAACATTTGTATTGATTTGTTAAATATTGATTTGAATATGATAAAATGGTAAATAAAAATAACAAAATATAATTATATCTGAATAAATAAACTGCCAAAATGTGGATTTTACTGTAAAAATGTACTTACCAAACAGCAAAGGTATGTGAATGTAAAGAATAAACCTAAAACATACTGTAAGATCTGTATGTTACCAATCAAATAGCTGACATATGCATATATGGGACTATATACAAATTTGTGGAGATGATGCTTTTTACTATAACTCTTCTATTTATTTCAATTATCGCATAGGAAACATTTCCCACGTCTAAATGGTCATCATTTTGATATGCACTGCCTCACCGAACTTGGATTCGGAACATTTTACGAGACATTTTAACCAGCTATACCGGAGACTGCACGGGACTTTAAATGGATCTAGTAACTGTGTTGAAATGTGACAAAGTGATGAATGGTTGATTAAATATGTATTTCCGTGATATGATATGTCCACTGATTAATGTGGGAACATTTCACGTTAAAAGAATATCATAATGGCCAAGTAATTGAGCGAACATACAGAATTATGTTCGCTAACACATTGCCCTGACTTTGAATACATGCCCCGACTTTGCCCACATTTATAACTTTCCAGTGGATAATTAAAAATCCGCATACTTCAATCGTAAACATCTTTTTTAACGAAAGGGACATTCGGAAAACTTGCTTCTATTGGTAATACGAATGCAATGTATGAGAGAATCATTGATTTCTAATTCTGTGGCTTTGGACAATAATATAAATTTAGATCCCTTTAAGATGCAAGCTGCATAAGTGCACCACAAGAAGGTGCATTATTAGATAACAAAATAACACGAATTATTCCACACACTATCTGGATAATATACGTATACGTGTAAGCTATTTTCGTAAAGTATATTGATTTATGTTTCCTTTGCAGCCTATGTAATTCGGAGACTGGTTGATCCCCGCTCGCATACCATAGGATTTCGGTCTTTAGTTGTTACAGACGGAAAATGTTTTGAGTTTTAAAATATACATTATTAAGAAGAAATTATAATCATAACTCATTGAGACACATTACTAAAAAAAAAAACACATATTTACGAGGCATAAGATATTACAATATTTCACATTAAGCATACATTTTTAAGATGGAGATTATCAACATGTTGGATTCTAAAAAGTAATATAATTACATTTCAGTTAATTTAGATTAATATGCCCATTCGATATCGTAAATAGGGAGAAAAACAAGGCCGGATAAACGGTAATATCAAGTCGATTTGGACATCTTTTTTCTGCATCGTCCCTGAAAAACGTTTGACATCAGTCTAATCGTTATACAGTTCTGCGAGGTTTATCTAAATAAAGATATTCAGAAATATCCATGTCTGTAAAAAAAAATGTGCACATATTTGATAACTTTTCATATCTCTGTTCACTCTACTTATCTAGCGCACCTTCCGAAATGTATTTATATTTATCTACCCCGCCCCTTCTCTACCCTTCACCCCCCCCCCCCCCCCCTCCCTCTCTCCTTCTCTAACGTTCTCTTTTCCTTTTTTCCACCATGCCTTATAAATCCCTTTAGTTTATATGGTCATTTTGTCTCTTTCACTTCATCCTTCTCTATAATATGTTTTCTGTTTATCCTCATGTTTTTTCTTCTCGTCTCTCACTCGATCTCCCCCTTTCAATCTTCCATGTCTTCCTTTACATCTTAAGCTTTTAAACAATATCGAAAACCAATCTTCGTCGAATCTGCTCAATATTGCTTGAAACGAATTCTGCCCGTGTTGCCGCCCATGTTCAGGCTTATATATATTTCTCTTTCTTCATATGTGTCTCAGTCTTTATTGTGGTTTTATCATAGCTTCTCCTCTCTCTGTCCATTCTGCTATTATCCTCTTTCTCCACTCCACCTCTCCACTCCACCTCTCTATTCATCTCGCCTCGTCTCTCTACCCAACTCTTCTACAGTGGCATATCCAGAGCCGACCAAGATAGGAGGGGGAAATAATGCATAGTTGGGAATTATTACATTAAAGGAGTGAGGTTTTTTTGCCTGCGCACACATACACAGAGAAACATTGTGATGAAATTTGTACATGCTGTTCGTATTAGGTATTATGTACCTCTAGACATATCTTAAAGATACTCTTAACATGCCTAAGTATATTAAATAATATGCCATTTCCGAAAGACTTGTGATTTATGCCAAGAAATAAATCTGTGTAAGACGCCCCTTCGTGTCGATGGCGGTTATAATTCATAATAGTGATAGGGGGGCAATATTGTCCCCTGTTTCCCCCTCCCTCCTTAGCTACACCACAGCTCTCTCGGAAGGATCCATCGCCGGAGGGTGGCCTGCAGTACAGCTAGCGTGTCAGTTGTGAGTGGGATCAGCAACGGCTATTAGCCAATTAGACCCAGAGATTGGGCGTGTGGATGGGATGAGCTAGCTGCAAGTGAGAGAAAGTAGTATATCATATCGCTCTTCACGCATCCATCCGTCAATACGATGATACTGTCAAGGCTTACAAGTCATAATATACCTCGTGTCCACACCGAACCGCTGTGTTCAGGTTTATCCTGGGGTAGAGTCTTTAGCCAATTGGACTCGTGTATTAATGTACGGATGGGATGAGCTGCAAGTGAGAGAAAGTAGCATTATCATATCGATCTTCACGCATTCATCCGCTATCAAAATGTATTCGTCAGGGCTTACAAGTCATACATTTTAAATATGGTTTGCGTCTACACACAGAAACACAGTGTTCGGGTTCATCCTAGAGAAAAGACATGGCCTAGTAGAGTGAGACTTATACGAGCTAGTGGCCATTTAGACACTGTGATTGAGTTGTGGATGCGATATGAAGCATACATTGGTTGACAATATGTTACACTATAAAACTTTATTGTAACCACCTAGGCATTAACGCTAAAGACAGTATGCACAATATACAGTAATGGGATTAGTGTTAACAGTGTATCCGACACTCGGTGTAAGACCTGCTTAGTGTCGATGCAGGATGGGTGTTATATCCCGTACTTCAACAGTCATTTTCCAGGCGACTTGTGTGCTATTATTCCTGATCCCGTTCTGACTGAACATCAACACCTGTCTGTGGAGAGAATAACAACATGAGCAATATCATATCCCAACATCGTAACAGATGAGAGTAGGATGTGCATCATACATGGGCGTGGCCGTGGTGAACCCAAATGAGATGAAAATAAATTACAAATAGGAAGCATGCAGGGACGTAGTCGGAAATTTATTTTTGTTTAAGGGTGGGGGTGTGAATGGGGATCGAAGCGTACGTTCACGCGGCATTGGCTTCAGAATGTGTCATAGGCTATTAGGCTATATAGTTTTAAGTTACATTGAACTTATTTTGTCTTAACTGGGTGGGGCGGTGTTGTCATAGATGCAAGACTGGACACGCGGGGGGGGGGGGGGGGGGGTAGTGGTTCTCATCATGGAAGCAAGCGCAATACATACACTTTTATAGCATGCATTCCAATTGCATTTTTTTATATTTTGGGGTATGGGGCGGTATCTCTTATATAATAGTATCTCTTATAGCTACACCACTATATAATTAGTATTTTAATTATTAAACAGGTGCGGAGGTGGTAAATTAATATTCATCATGTATTCCTCCAAATCTCAACTACCACAATCAGTTTCACTGATAATATAAATACTTATATCTAGATAAGCTTGTTTAAAAAGACGTCCATAAGTTAGTTCACATCTTATGAAGATAATGATCTGAGTTGAGTACATGATCAAATGCGTTTTATATGCATATGTGGGATAGAGCAAGTGGATAGTAAACAAATATACCATGCACTGAGAGCCTCTAGTTGAAATTATGGATTCCGAGGTGACAGGAAAAGCACTATGTTCTGAGGGTCGTAGACCCGAAGAACATAGTGCTTTTTCTGTCACCGAGGAATCCATAATTTCACTAGTGGCTCGAAATAGTGCATGATATATTTGTTTTATATCCTTCGCATAATCATAATCATCGCAAAAATAAATGATTTCAATTAAATTAAAGAAAAATATAAAGAAAAACAAAACATTGATCATGGAACCATCACTGGACTGACTATGTTCTGTTTGTGACACTGACCCCCTTTGCGCAATAGTCCTAGCGCAGAGCGCGTATTGCGCTATCTTTCCATTGATGGTTACGCGCCTTAACAACTAATGCGCACCCAAATGCAAAACGCGCGCATCAAAGTGAATAATTAATCTGCTTTACATACTACACACGTGTAATTGTATGGAGAAAATTGTTATTCGTACATTACACATACAGCTAGTGCAGTGCACACCGCGGCCGATTGTTAAATGACGAATAAGACAGTGTCACGACCCAAAAGGACAATGATGTACAATGTGCACCATTGTCGTAATTGTTTAATTCGAATACCGCTACGTTATACATGAAATGCATCTCTAGAATATTCTTTGGAACTTATTGATATTCACGGGTGAAAATTTGCTCTATTTCTTTTTAAATAACTCTTTGAGAAATCTCGTCGAGCATCTTTCGCAAGCTCAAACAAGACCTCTGCTCGCAGGGAAGTTCTATAACACGCATCTCTATGGGCTCAATATGATCACCCGGCATCTATGACGTCAATCATGGAATAGCATTTACTATTCCATGAATGACGTCACGCATAGGACATTTTTCTCCATGGGCATTACTATGTTTGGTCACATGACGCTATGTAGACCAATCACTGAACAGGATTTCATTCATGTAGGATATAATATGGATCATTTCTAGCACCATGATCAATACATACGATATGTTATCCATGTGATAATGTAGGTCTATGTCCGCAAATACGGAATAACATTAGCCTACAATAATCGAATCCAAACAAACTTGGTAAATACGACCTCATGACTATGAACAAGTTAAACAATACAAACTCGGCTTACAAGAATAAGATTGCCATTTATCACTTACATGTCATGTATGACTGACTGCACTCACACAAACGATAATGATTAGTACTTTTAATATACATGTACTGTATCTGTAATAACGTTATTGGTTCTATGCAGATTTTTATAAAATAGATTATGTGTCGTCTTAGCCTTAGATATCTTACCACTTTTAACATGATTCTTTTATCCGCGAAGTGTCAATACTAAAATGAAACGGGATACATTACGCTATTATCAGGCACAATGTATTGATGCAATTGATTCATATGGTATTAACCAAATGACCGTGAAAGCATAGTTTGTTTTTGTATGGCTTGCAAGTGGCGCATATAATGGGAGCTGATATATAGTGTCGTGTCAAATGTCCTACCCACATTCGTTAACATTTCTGCCTTCCTCACCTTGGGAGAGCATAGGGGGGGGGGGGGGGGCGGGGGGGGGGGGAGGGGGGAGTTGGTAGGGGCAAAAGATATAGAAAATGGAGTATATATGTATATATATATTCTAATTCAACCACAGGTTGCAACGTTCATAGCACCCCCACCTCCTCTTTTTGCACCTCGTTTGGGGTGACCCGGCCATGGCTTGACTATAAAGCCACCGCATCTATCTCCGCCAGTAAAACCAAAATGCAACATTACTTAGGTACGCCTGATTGCCCGCATATACACAGCAGATGCTCCGTTGCACAAGAATCAATTATTATTTTATTTGTTATACATAATGCTTTATATCGCTTCCTCTTGTTCCATTTTCTCGATTGCGCAGCTTAACTGGACCATGAATTCAATCACCGTCCGGTAATGTGTAAATTTCACGCTTGCTTTCCCGCCTTCTTTTTCCCGCCTTCTTTTTCCCGCCATTGTTTTTTTTCTTTTCTCTGTGCTATCAACGCACGTGGTGCCGTGTTCTGTATACATTGCATGATCGCGCCTGGATTTGCTCGCCTGATTAAATAATGCCTTTCATCGGCTCCACTGTCCACCACCCCCTCCCCCTCCCCCTTCCCTCACCAATCCGATGAGGTAACTAAGGGCATCCCATGCATACACGGCAAATGAGGGGGCAATATTTTTTTGAGAGGCTCAGACAGTACAAAAACTGAACAACGCGTGGGTTATTATTTGTTTTAGTTGTCTTCATTTAATTTTCTACTGGATGTGCAATTAGTGGTACAAGGCTTCCAACAGGGGGAGCAAGTACTGACCCCATACACCCTCAAATAACTACGTCACTGTGCAAACTTGAAAAGGGGGTTACAGGCAGGACAATAATGTATAAGCTGTACAACGTTTCCAATAGGGGGCATGCCCGTAGCCAGGATTTCTCAAGAGGGGGGATGACCGTTTATGTTGCATAAGCAGGGGGAGGGGGGTTCAACAAGACCGATTGATGCCCGAAACCACTGGTTCAGATGGCCGAGACCGATAGAAAGTGGACCCAAGACCGATAAAAAGTGGACCTTTCTGAATTTGGAGGATGCATACACACCCATCGCACCCCTGGATACGGGCCTGGGGGTCCCTGCCCATTCACCCCCATATAACTACGCCATGCGAACTTGAAATGGGGTCCTTTGGCGCCAAAATCTGGGTATCGTACTCTCGACATTGTTTTAACGTTGCGAATGCACATTCCCTCTATTTCAAATCTTTAGTTACATCCAAAACCAAAACAGACATTACGTAATGCGGTCAGACCATCGTCTATCTTGCCACGTTGACATTGACATGATTATTCCGTTATGTGTACATGAAAAATGACATACATGACAAAGTGGGTAAAATAAACCACCGTTTCTTTAATATAATCTATTTTGAAAAATAATTGTGCTGCACATATCAACTAGCCAATTGTGACCTGAATGTGAGTTATGATGCTGCGGTCAACCTATTCGGAACGGTGTGAAAAGGACCAATACCATGCAATACATGGCGGATGCAAGTCACATTTTATCTGCGTTGATTTCTTCGAAAATAGATATCTATACTCGGCTTGACCAGATTATATTTCCCTTCCTAGACGAATGGGTAGATAAATAGTTTACACATCAGTCACACCAGACAATAATGAGTAATCGGGCAAAAGAACCAAATAACGATGACGACATTATTTTGATGACAGGAAATCCAGCTGACAGACCGAACGCATGTGCTTTATAGCGATCAAAAAATCTCGATTGATAAAAAGTATATCGAACATAATATTTGCTAAAACTTCACAAGACAGTGTGAGTAATAATCCTATGCGGAATCCGTTTCCCACTGATAATATCGCGGTTATATTCAGAAAAAATAAAAGTTAAAGAACCTGCATCATAAAGAAGATGAGGGCGCTTCACGTAGAGCTCCACACAGCTCCAGCCCCCCCCCCCCCCCATCTCAAATAGAAGTTGGTCAAATTTTCAAAAGTTGACAAGACTCAAAGTCTATGTTAATGAGATTGCTGCCATGGTAATATTAGCGTAATTTCGTTCATAAGTATGCGCTGGCGCGAAATTCACAATTATCACGCACGAATACGTGCCTTCGCAGTTGTTGCGATTGCAAGATCACGTGACAAAATTCTAGTACGGCCAGATTTCAAAACGACGTAGCAGCCGCCGCTTTGTGTATAATGTCAATGGACTCTTTACTTCCTGGCATGACAGGAAAGTGCGTGATAATTTTGTACATCGCGCTCTGCCCATTCACTTTGTACAGGATCATCGTACAGTGGTCGGTCTTTCCATTAAGCGTCTTTGCCTATATTTTATCACGCGTATGAGAACAGTGGGATCCATAGTGACGTATGAATATGAACTTGTTTTATTGACCTCGATCCGGTGACGACGCTTTACACTGCTCTGTGATTGGTACATGTAGTTCTCAAGTAGCCCACAATGCAACGTAGAGAAGCAGTCGTTCCGGTCTACAAAAATCGCGGTCACTGTGGCAGAGTGACACCCCCCTAGGGAAATCCCCTGTTTCTTGACTGTGCGCAATTAAATCGTAATGAAATCGCCTCTGCCAGAGTGACCGCGATTTTTGGTCACCGGAACGCCTACCACTGCATGTTGCATTATGGGCTACTTGGGAACTACAGTTAACCAATCACAGAGTAGTTCAAACGCGTCGTCACGGGATCGAGGTCAATAAAACAAGTTCATATGCATACGTCACAATGGCTCCCATTGTTCTCATAAGCGTGATGAAATCTAGGAAAGTGCGCAGGAAAATAGGCGCGATAGTCTACGCACTGCATAGCATGATGATTGGTCAAGTATTTCTAGGTCACTACGCGATGACGTAGAGAAGTAGGCTACGGGAGCTTCAAAAATCGGTTCACTCCGCCATGTTGCCCATGTACAAAGTCTATGGGACACGTGATTTGCGCGCGTTAAGTGAGCCTTCTAGTTATAAACGGGTTGGTTTGTTTATTCATACTTCTATGGTGATAAACTCTAGGACAGTGCGCAGGAAAATAAGCGCGATAGTCTCCGCACCTCATAGCATGATAATTGGTCAAGTCTTTCTAGGTCACTACGCGATGACGTAGAGTGGTAGTCATCGGAAGCTTCAAAAATCGCGTAACTCCGCCATCTTGCCCATGTACAAAGTATATTGGACACGTGACTTGCGCGCGATAAGTTTGCCTTCTAGCAAAGACGCTTAATGGCAAGACCGACCACTGTACAATTATCCTGTACAAAGTGAATGGGCAGAGCGCGATGTACAAAATTATCACGCACTTTGATACGCAGGCTTTTCATTATGACGTCACAATAACAATGTTTACTTCGCCTGACTAAAAATAACTTCAAGAACACGTGATAAAGTTTGATGACCCCAAATTTGCATATCGCGCGTGAAATTTGTTTTGCGCACTTGGATGCGCGTACAATAATAAAGAATTAAATAAAGACAGTGCGCGGACTGAGCGCGCGTTAACATTAAAATACGCGAGTAGCCATTGCCATTTTTTCTCTACACGGAAAGATCTTTAAATTTCAAAAAATATATTTCTCACAGCTATAATTCTAAACGCAAAAACGCGATCGACAATAATTTTTAAATATTTTTAACTAAACAAAGACAAAATTAAATAAGCAAAACAATGTGTCCCCTAAGTGTACCCAACTTGGAGATAAGCTGATGTTCAATCGTCATACTAGCCTGAATTTGCCGAGTTTAAGTAAGTACGTTTTGATCCTTATTTTTGTTTAAATTAATACTAACAAAGGGAACATTTGTTCAAAAAAAGCTCATCGACAATAATTTTAAAATGTTTTTTCATTAATTAAAATGAACAAGATTCAGTACTGTACCCAAACCCCTGGGTGTACCCAACTTTCTTTTAAGCTCGATTTGAATCTTCATTCTGTTTGAAGGGACATCGCTGCGCGACCGCCAGTGAGCTGTCTTGTAATTCTACAGTCTTTGCTTCTAGCAAATGCTTCTAGTTATAAACGGTTTGGTTTGTTTATTCATAATTCTATGGTATATTTATTTAAATGAACAAACTCTGACGTTTTACCTCATTTGCATGGGTATTTGGTCTTGTCACCGCTGCAAGTATCGAAGCTGGAGGCGCGGCCTATCCATTGTTAAAACGTCATACGCTTATTCAGTTGGGCTTCTAGTATTTCTATTATTGTATTTCTGTGTAGAGCTCATAGATAGACGCCATGTTCTTGGTACGTCTTGAGCTCCTTAACTTACAATTTTCTGAAAGTGACTGTGTCGTCAAGTTCGGGGCAGCACCAGGGCAGCGCCATGCATGTATTGTACGTGAGCGCGACATCCGCGCAAGTCAGTAGCGTTGTGAGCATTTAAAGATGAATAACAGTTTTGGGAAAGTTACAGAAAACATTTATAATTGATCAATATTGTTGAATAAGTATCTAACAAGGGCTTGTGTGGTAAAATCCTAACCTAACGATGCGTTAAATGCAGAAATATCGGAAGAAATCCAATACCCGCCCGTGAAATGTATAAATCCACCGCCCGTTCCTGTCCGCGCCGCTAGCGCTGGACTGGAGATATCGACAAGCTGGGGACAAGCCCGTATAGCGAACGCACGTGGTCAAATTGCACGTATATTGTATGCGCGATTCCGCGTTGGCGATATCTATCCGCAACAGATCAATTTATAATTTTGCAAATATATCAATTAGTAGGCGGTTTCTTGGCCAAATTTGTATAATCCCATATTAGCAAAACTATATTCTTTCTCATGGTTGGTAATAAGAGCGTACATTTTATTTTTACGGGGTGGGGCGTTTCCCACCACTGTCATTCACCTTTAAAAGAGCTCCTCTGACGCGACGATGCAGTGTATAAAATTCGCGATCGCACACGATTCTGCCTGCCGTATCGAAGACATAATGGGACATCCAGGTTCAATATAACATTAACAGTTTGGTTTCACTGTCCTTCGCTTTCCAGGATATGCAGTCTACTGCACAGTACTGGGGCCGACACGATTCCGTGAACCATACAGTATACGATAATACAAAATCATGATAAAATTTGAACACCAACCATGCCAACAGCATCAATTAACTATACTAAGTATACGTTTCTTGCGTGTAGATACTACAAAAATATACTCCGCAAAAAAAGAAACTGGACACTTGTATGAGACCAAATATTTCGTATTCATTAACGATAAAATATATGATATTGTATATCAAATTAAAGATAAAATTACCCTCTTCAATATTCGCATAAAAATCCAGATGAAATCATTCATGCATGACTTGTCACGGTCAATTAACCACACCAAGGTCTGTTTTCAAAAATAGCAAAAATGGAACATCCACACAACCATATGAATGTTGATAAGCATAATCTAAAACGCTATATTCATGAGATGGCATATTTTTTCATTACAAATGTGACCTTTTCTATCTTCATCTCAATAAAGAGTATAAATGAAGACAAATTGTGAACGTTATAGGTGGTATTTTAATCAAAAAATAACAAAATGGGGAATTCCATGGCAAAGCTTTATTAGTCAAAACCACAGTTTGTGCCCTTATTTCAGCATGAAAATGGTATAAATTCTTCTCAAGAATTCTACCGTAGTCCAAAGATCTTCAAAACCTGAAGTCACCCTTGGTCAAACAGTTGGGCAGTCTTTAACATGCCATTTCTCTAGGTAAATATGGTTAAAATTGCAGGGGACACATGAAATAGACAAGCTTCATGCCTGTAATACAGACCAGTATGATAATGCTCTCATAACCTGGCCCTGTTTTATTGACAAATTTGTATTTCCAGAGTTTGTTCATAACAATAAAGTTGAATAATGTCATAATTTAGTTGCCCCGCTCATCTTGTTTTAAGTGAAACGCTTACTATCATTTCAGTCGAATGGTGTGGTCCCTCATTGTTTTGCTATTTTTGAAAACAGACCTTGCTATTGTTAATTGACCATGGCATTTCATGCATGAACGATTACACCTTTAAGTTATACCCTGCATGTAGAGGACTAAATTCCCTTTAATTTGATATATGATCATGTACACTTTATCGTACATTAGTATGAAATATTTCAACTTATACAAGTGTCCAGTTTCTTTTTTTGCGGAGTATATAATAACATTAGAACAACAGCAGCAGCAATTTACTATGAAGCTAAGCATACGTTTCTTCCGTGATGAAAGTTATGAGTTATACAAAAAATGTACAGTCTAGGTGGCATATACTTCTCCACAAATTCTGTGGAAAAATCATTATAGGGGTTTTGAGGATTATCATAATATTATTTACGACACCTTATAGAGGGAACACAAAATGCCACGGGTGTGTTGATTATGCATCTACCAAAGACACGGAAAAGACAGTGTTCCGCCAATCCGCTCTTATTCATTGTCGAACAATAATTAGTTAAAGTCATGCCTGTAAAGTGTCTAACTCCACGAAAATTACTTGGAGCTTCCTCGTTTCTCTTCTACCGTGTTGTTTAGCTTATGGTAAAATAAGAATAAAATAGCGTTTGATTTTTTTCAAATGTCCCTTTAGTATGAAGATAATTATCATTGAAATCTTTTATTTGAAAAACGTTGATCAACGCTTTTGATAAAAAGTACAATGTCCTAGCTTAACACGTCCGGATGCAGCACGCGTGGGAAACATTCCGGAGATTGAACTTTGAGCCGAGCGAGCACAAATTCCATGAATTCTGTACT
>JBAMJV010013388.1:0-26289 GCA_037951105.1 Echinarachnius parma
AATTATGGCGAACAAAACAACTTGTTCATACTACATACGGACATGGGCGTAGATCTGTCATTGATACCTATTCATCAGGGGGGGATGATCTATTCATTCACCCCCCCCCCCCTGATGAATAGGTATTACGTAAGTATCTATGCCCATGCATATGGACAAAGATATCAACATCTCTCCAAACAATATTCAATCTTGTGACTCTTTGACATTAAGGTAGCATATATGTGGCAAGTGGTGGTGCGCATAAAGTCAAGGACAATTATGTACATACAGGCCCACTATTACTAAGTTCTTACAAAATGATAGGAATATAAAGAACATTGACATTTATCAAATCTGATAAATACAGTATTACACTCTCTCTAGACTCTTCATTTCCATTATTAATAATAATAATAATAATAATAATAATAATAATAATATAAATATTTATAAAGCGCACTTATCTAAAAAAATTACTCAAGGCGCTTAATTAAGATGAGTTGTACATGGAATTGATGGTGGTACTTTCCAGAAACCCTTGTTAATGCTTGTGCTAGAAAGACAGCACTGAATAGTTCAAATAAGATTACTGATTGTCATTAACATTTAGATATGAATTATAGTAGGCTTGTGGGTGTTTATAAAACAATGAATATATGCAATAATTGAATAAATAATAAAAACTGGTTTACATCATATTGCACATCACCATACGGCATACCCTTTCTTTTATACTTTGTTCTGATACTTATCACAATACAAATTGATTCAAAGTTACAAGGCACCTTTAGCATGACAGAGTATTTGCAATTGCATGGCTAAGTGGGCTAAGGGGATATGCCCCCCCCCCCCCCCCCCACACACAACAACAACACAAAACAATACCAAACATAAAGGGACTATCCTTTTGTAAACAAACAAATATAGAGTATGCCATCACTGCCATGTCAAATAGTATTTGTGCACCAAAAACAAAGTGTGTGAATGTTTATGTGCACAAACATTTGTGATAAGTGTTGAAAAGAGTTAAATACAGTGGAACCTCTTTATAACAAGCTCAGTTATGATTAGGTTTGTTACATAACAAGTCATTTTCACAGGTCCAAGTTTTATCTATTTTTGTTAACGCCCTGATAAAACAGGATATCTGATATAAAAAGGTAACTTCAATGGTATATTCAATGGTGCATGTTATGATGAGGTTACACTGATCTGCAAATCAGCTGTTGTCACACAGAGAAATTAATTAAGCAGTGGCCTAGCTATAGGGCACATAGCCCAAAATAATCTGACAAAAACATACAAAAAGGGTAAAAAATAAAGAAAAACAAATGTAACGCCTTCCACGTCCCCTAATTTTAACTGTTCATGCTATACCGTTGCCATAACATACTCTTCATTTGTATGTTGGACTCGGATGGTGAAGGGCTCATGGGGATGAAAGGAAGAGGAATTGAAAGAGCTACCTAATCATTGTTCAGCCTAACATGGTAAGGCACTGGAATGTTGATACAAAATACACCAGGACTCAAAATTAGCACCAAATAATCTTACTTTTTTCATTTTGGGGGGCCACTTATATATATGTTCTAGGCCATCAACCTCAAAGTCTTGATTTCACTAGATAACAAACATGGCCACCATAGAAAACAAGTTATTTTCTTACTTCAGATACAATTCTGAAACATGGAATTTAACAATTTGTTATCGATGCTTTAGACTAAGATGGCGAAAGGCTCATTGTGATGAAAGGATGATAGACTGATAGGGCTAATCATATTAGTAAGGCAATGGACTGTCACAGTGATCGATTAACTTAATAAGACTTTCTAAAAGTGATATTTGAGACTTCAATCAGATACCAATATCGTTAAAATTAAGTCTTCTAAATGATATGCAATTTTGTTTACATTTTTGAAATGTCATCTAGACAAAAAGAATCTTTACCTAGTGAAAAAAGGTGACAATTTGTGTCAGATTTTATCCCCAATCATTTGTGCAAAAGTATCCAAAATCGAATACTATGAATGATCAAAGTATCCAAATTCAGATACTTACTCTTCTGTTACTATAAACCAAACAACAAGCTACAAGAGAAGTGTGAAAACACAAAGTGACTTTTGATTGAATTTGACAAAGCTAATGGATCACTTTAACATACACTCTTTACTTCTTTGTTGAATCTAATTGAGAGGGTAATCAGTCGGCTGGTTGATGTCGCACATGGAAGTTCACAACGTATTCGGTATTGGTGCGCTGGACTGAGATGGCAAAAGGCTCATAGGGATGGAAGGTGAATGCAACCAGTCTTCGTGCTGACGGTGGAGAGGGCCGACCAACAAGGCCGGCGTGGATCTTGAACTTCAAGATGCCAGAGTCCCTTGCATAGAACCTAGTGCATGGATTATAGAAAAGTGTTGAGAAATGAAATTAAAGTGATAAATTTTTAATTAAAATTATTTTAAAAATTTACATTTATTTTATAGTTTACTCAAATAATAAAAATGAAACTATTAGAAACAAAGTTAGCTTAGTGAGAACCCCAGTAAACCTGTGCAATGCTCATTCTGTAAATCTAGTCAGAAGCTAAATAAACCCGACACAAACCAGACAGATTAGAAATAAGCTTAGTGATAAGGGTGATTTCATTTCATTTTGTTAAAGGAAAAATGCAATACAGTATTTACAATTTAAAACAATATTCAATTATTTTATCATACATTCACATCTACCACTGATATAAGCAAGGACCCAGTAAAGATGTTCTGTGTCAAAAATTAAAATATACAAAAACAAAAATACATCTTTAAAAAGGGTCCCCAAGTGTTTGCATTTAGTGCCCCTTATATTTCTGTAGCTTAGGTAGCTTTCAACCATGTATCTGGTGTGTACAATTTTTCCATCTCTCGAGGTTACAAACCTGATAGGGTAATCTCCACAGGCCTTGGGCCTCTCCATCACGGAGACCCACTTGTCATCGTAGCTGAAGAGCGAGAGGTCTAGATAGGGGCTGCTGCTGTAGGATTGGGAGCTGATTGGAAGCTGAGCTAGCAATCTCTTGACAGCCTCCATGTGTCCTCCGTACTTGGCGTTGATGATGGTGTGCTTGAAACGACGCTGGATCTGTCTGGCGTACACGTTACTGGAGGCCGAACAGGTCAGCTGCGTGTGAGCGTGGAGCGTCGCGTTGCGGAACAGATCGCAGAAGTTCTCCAGCAGTTCCAGCAGCTCTTCCGAGGTGTTCTCAAAGACGGACACAACCTCCGTGGTGACCATGTTGTAGACAACAAAGAAGGATGGCTGGGAGGTTGGATCTGTCATGCGCAGTGTCACCACATCCTCACTGGCATACTTGATCAGGAGATGGACCTCGTCAAGCAGCTGCATCTTCCACATGCGTAGCCAACGGAAGAAGTCAAAGTGTTGGTAGAAGTGCCGCATGGCACTCGGTGAACCTTCATTTCTTGCCCGCTTCCACAGGTACACCAGAAGCCGATGCTTCAGGGAGTTGATGCAAGCATCTCTGAACGGTCTCTCGTTTGGATTCGATGTAGGTGGTGGTATTTCTGGTCGCAGAATGGACACTGTCAGGGCATCATCATCGTGACAATATCGGCCAATTGTTCGGACATCGAGAAACTTTCCATCTGGCGTGACTTGGAATATGTGAATGGTTTGCTGCTGGACGGACAGCACAGCCAGGATGTTCTTATACAGGTACAGCCCTTGGTTGTGGGAGAGGAAGATCTTATCACATTTGAATGTCCTGGTGTCACAGAGAACTCCCATTTGCAAGTCTATCAGGTGGAGGGAGTAGTCCTCTAGAGGTGACCTATGGGTGGGATTGACTGACTCATTGTTCCTGTACATGTCATAGAAGTGTGGATAGGGCTCATCAGGGACATAGGCTGCTGATCCAACAATCACATACTTTCCATCGTCGCTAAACAAACTACATTCACGATTCAAGTGCTCACCATTCGGTGCCACATTGACGGTGTGACCGAGCAAGAAGAAACGCTCAAAGAGCTGGCTTCGGATATTTTGTGCTTCATCATCCACAACATCAGGATGTTTTGACTTGAGTCTTTGCAACAAATCCCCTGCTGCTGCTGAGCCTTCAAATCGGTAGATCTCCAGGGATGTTTGGTCGGATGAAAAGGCGATAAAATACTGACCATCTGGAGAAAACTTGCGCAAGAAGCATGGGGGCTTTTCGACATTGACCACTGTGAAATTTGGAAAGACATTTTGGTGAAACGACCTCTTCAGAGAGTACTCTGACACCCTTCTCGGACGGTTGATCTCACGCAGGCGCAAACGATGGATGACATTTTGGCTTGGAATTCTCCTCACTTTGATTTTGGCATCACGGTTCATCCAAGTCCTGTTTTCAGACATGTGTTGATGTCCATCATGTTCTTCTGTAACCTTCATCTTCATCGCAAAAGTAAGCTGCAATGAGTAAAAATAAAAGAGAGAGAGAGAGAAGAAAACAGAGAACAATAATGAGTTATTAATGTGAATCTGCATTATAAAACTTATAGTTACTAGTAGTAGTACTATGGAAATAGGCATAAAAACATGTTGCAGGGTTGCCAACTCTCACGCATTGGGCGTGAGACACACGCATTTTACGCCTTTCTCACGCTCTCACGCTGATCTTTTAAAATTTTTAATTTAGTTTACATATTTTTATAAGCACTTCCATCAAGTTAAAGTACTGTTTGCTATGTTACAAATTTTTAAAAACGAGTGTGAGATGCATCTCTTAACTAAGTATACCCAGGGTCATGTAATATTTTGTGACCGTTTGCAGCACAATGCACACCCCGGCCGCCACACCTAGCATATCAACGGCGCTCTGAAATTTGAAAGCCACTGGCCACTGCACTACGGGCATGATTTTAGCAGCGTTCGGATTACTAGTACTGTATGTCAGCTCAGGCCCACCCCTGCAATGTAGTCAAAGGGCTTACTGTATATCGCCACTTTGGCATATTAGAGGCAGATTTGTGTCAGGTTTGTGTAAATATTATTATGTTTGAACTGTAAACATCTGATGAGAGCATTTAGACATTTTATTCTTTGTTTTTTTTAATCATGACAAGTTAACTCGGCCCGGATTCTAAATTTCCTTCACAGGTATGGCATGACGTGCACCAAATTGCACCATTTCAAGTATATAAATGCAAAATCTTCCCTGTGGGAGGGGGATACCCCCTCCCCCTGTGGCTCTGCCCCAGTCCTCGGTCGCTTCGCTCCCCTCCCTCAGGACTCATTCTTGGCTGTAGGCTATGTTGTTGGATCATACATAATGTGGAATATGGTTTATCATTTTATGTTGGAACTGTTTTTTACACTAAATACAATACTTGTGTGTGTGTTGGGGTGCATATTTATAGTGTGTCAATTATTTGTTTTCTTCGTGAAAAATATATCTAAATTTCTGGTCGATCAAATCATTACACGCTTAAAGGGGTAGTTTAGTTTTGGTAAGGTAGAGGCACGGATTTTCCGCGATCGCGGAAAATCGCGGAAAATCGCGGAATTGACCATTTGAAACGGAAAACGGAAAAAAAAAAAAAAAAAAAAAAAAAAAAAAAAAACTTTTTTTTTTTTTTTTTTTTCTTCTTTTCTTTTCTTTTTCGGAGCCCGTTCCGAAAAAAATGAAACCGGGACCCGATGGTGACGGTCGGGAACCAGTGTGACGGACTGAACCAACTCAGCCTTAATCATTAATGAATAAATGTTAAAGATATTTACTCTCTGCCTCTGGCCTGTGGTAAGTCCTTCCTGATATCAGGCATGACACATTCCCCCCAAATTTTGATGATTTGTGGGTGAAAATCATGATTTTACCCTACTCATTGAATTTTGTATGGAGTTCTATGTAAACGGAATTTGCAGTTTTTCACATGTACAAAGTCTATGGCAAAACGGAATTTCCTTTTTTCAGGCAGGTAAAAACGGAATTCCAGATTTTCTGAAACGGAAAAGGCCTTTTTTTGAAACGGAAAATCAGTGCCCCTAGTAAGGCTGAACTTTAGTAGCCAAAACCTGCACAGTAACATTATAAACTAATAGTTATAACTCCACCATGCTCGAAAGGTATACAAAATTACAAACGACCAAGTAAAAGGCCTGTTATCATTCAAAAAGAGCCATTAAAACACAAGAGGGCGCTTTTTTAAAAGGCATAGGTTTCAACCATTTTCAACCAAAATTATGCATGTGATGTTTTGTTGATAATAATGATTAGATAGCAAGATCATCAACAACCATTTAAAAAATGCTTTTGAAAATTTTTGAAAAAGTGCAGGGCAATTCCAAGCAAACGCCGTGACGGTCAGAGGGTGTTTCTCACAATGAAAGTCCAAATAACTCATAAAATCTAAATATCTAGAACCAACTTTTGATATGCATCTGTAACCACTATCCTACCAATAATTTACAATAGGCAAGAAAACCATAATTCCCAATAAATGATTAATTATGAATATCAATATCTGCCGTAACGCCGTGACGGCAAAAAGACATGGGTTTCTTACATGAGCTGAAACTAAGTAAACTCTGTTAACTACAGGAACATTTTGCACTTTTGTCACATTGATTCTTTGTACTAGACATCAAGCTAGAACATCCAAATAAAAATGTAGAAAAAATCCAATGCTCATAGTAAATATGATATCATAAATGTATCTATGCACTGTAACGCCGTGACTGTAACGCCGTGACCTCTGAATTGTACATGTTATATATATGGGAGATATTAAAGAGATGAATAATATGATATAATTTAATGTAGTGATCCCGAATCAATAAAGAACTAGATGAATGGGTGATATAACCAAGATGCTATTAAATGATCATCCGCATGACACAAATTTGCAGCACAGCGCCCTCTATTGTCAAAAAATCTTTTAGGACATAATTGAAATTCTTATCTATTTCAGAAGTTAGTTAATGGAACCATCAAATATTAAAACCAAAATACATACTTAAATGTAACAATGAAATATGAGACCTTTGACATCTGACCTTTGACCTTGTTTCTTAAAATAACATACAAATGTTTAATTTTTGGTCTGCACAGTGCATATTTGCAAGTGATTTGTTTCATGTAACATGATTTCAGAGTTAGTAAATGTTTGTTTTTGAATTCGTAATTATCCGAGTGACCTTTGACCTGTGCCCCAAACAGTTTCAGAAAATTGTCTTTTACCTACAGTACTCTTTCTAACATTGATTCTGGAACTTAATTGTGAGAACAAAAAACAACAATATTTTGACCTGTTGACCTATGACCTCCCATGACCCCATTCCCTAATCAGGTCATATACTTCACTGGACGCATACCAGTATTATTATCATGTTATCCTTCAAGGATTCTCAAACTATCTTGATAATAATATAATTTTTACATATTTGTTAGCTGTGACCTTTGACCTTTGACCTCATGGACCAAAATCATATCCAATAATCTGTACCTCTAAATACATGGATTGTACAAAGTTTGAACGATATCCATCCAACGATTCTTGAGATATTGCAAAAAAAAGAACACTGATGTACAGATGCACTACAGACAGACGGACATACAACCCATACACATACATGACTCGGGTAACTTTGAGATGGAAACATTATCAACTGACCCTATTCATATAATTATAGCATGAGCAATGCCCAAGCATACCTACAAAAAATATCTTACACTATTTGATTATGTCTACTGTGTTATGTCAATGGGAATCCAGTAGGTAGCGTCACGGCGTTACACAAAACGTAACGACGTGACCAAATTGATATTGATTATATTAATAAGTGGTAAAAGATAATGAGCATGCTATTCAGCATGCATATTATAGCCCTATGGGCGAATACAGAGAAAACAAAAAATTATTTCATTCCCATTCATATTTTTCCAGAAATATTAAAAATATATGTTTTTAGTGTAACGCCGTGACATATTAATGATTGTAAATGAGAGTCACTGAAGCGGAACGAAGAGCGAAAATTACGAAATTGATATTTATCTGAAAAATTGAAGCAATGATCCTATCAACACTGAAATAAAATTTTATGAAAACTCCTTTTCGCAGTTCTTTTATGCTTAATATTTAATTGAATGTTTTGTGAAAATAACTGAAAATTAATTTATGCTATATATTAACAATAAAATAATAGTTTACAATTTTTTTTTTCAAAAACAAAATACATTTTTGGAAAGTTCAATCTTTTAGCTTTCATTTGATACCAAATTTGTTATGGTACAATGAATTTGAAAAATCAGTGGTTATGTCAATGTTTGCTTGGAATTGCCCTGCTGCTATTCAGCATGCATATTATAGCCCTATGGGCTAATACAGAGAAAACAAAAAATTATTTCATTCCCATTCATATTTTTCCAGAAATATTAAAAATATATGTTTTTAGTGTAACGCCGTGACATATTAATGATTGTAAATGAGACAGTCACTGAAGCGGAACGAAGAGCGAAAATTACGAAATTGATATTTATCTGAAAAATTGAAGCAATGATCCTATCAACACTGAAATAAAATTTTATGAAAACTCCTTTTCGCAGTTCTTTTATGCTTAATATTTAATTGAATGTTTTGTGAAAATAACTGAAAATTAAGTTATGCTATATATTAACAATAAAATAATAGTTTACAATTTTTTTTTTCAAAAACAAAATACATTTTTGGAAAGTTCAATCTTTTAGCTTTCATTTGATACCAAATTTGTTATGGTACAACGAATTTGAAAAATCAGTGGTTATGTCAATGTTTGCTTGGAATTGCCCTGCAAGCATTTTTTAAATTTTTTCAAAAAAATCATCTAATTATTTGGGCCCCAAATAATTATAAGATCAGATATATTTATTGATATTTCAGCCGTTTCTGGGTCGATTTTGACCAAATAAAGTTTATTCTGCCATTAAAATTGCATGTTCTCTCAAATTCGACACTCAGTTTTTCATTACCTCACAAAAAAATTGCGATGTGCAGCGCCCTCTCTACCAAAACTAAACTACCCCTTTAATACCCAGATACAATTAATCTCACGCCCGAATTTCCTATCTAGGTATGCACCAGATTGCACAATTTCACGTCCATTAATGCAAAATCTTCCTTACCGTGGGAGGGGGATTCCCCCTCCCAAACCCTCCTCCTCCCTCTCTGCCCCAGCCCTCGGTCGCTTCGCTACCTCGGGACTCATTCTTGGTTGTATGTTGTTGGATAGTAGTTAATGTTGCATGTGGTTTACGTTGGAACAATAATATTTGTGTGTGTGTGTGTGTGTGTGTGTGTGTGTGTGTGTGTGTGTGTGTGTAGGGCCAGGCCCAGGGGCACATCTATATTTATTACCTAATAATAATTAATAATAATATATTATTTTGTAAATTATTTGTTTTCTCTGTGAAAAATATATTAAAACTTTCTGGTCGATCAAATCATAAGTCATAACACGCTTTCCCAGATACAGTTTATCTTAAGCCCGAATTTCCTATCTAGATTCTAGGTATGCACCAGATTGCACAATTTCAAGTCCAAAAATGCAATTGCAAAACTGTATGACTATATAATATTCAGCGCTCACACGAAATTCAACGAATGGGCCTGTACAGAAGGCTGTCGCAGAAAAATGCAGTCAGACTCGGAACAGAAAGAAGAAGAAATTTAACCTACCTTACACACTTGCTTGGTTATGTACTCCCAGAGGACTGCATGTCGATAAACCTGTCAAAGTGGGTAATATATCTCTCGTTTATTTGTAAGCAGTTGTTCAACTTCAAGAATCAAAGTGATTGTTTACTCTGGCGTTTGAAGCTTACGTGTCATGAGGCTGTTTAGTGAGTGGTATGCGCGCCGGAACTCTGGCGTAGAAATCCCTCTGATCTCCGCTCACGTGTGTGCTTGATTTAAACGGTCCCACATATTCCAAATCGTGTTAGTGTTTGGGTCCTTCTCACTCTTCTTTTTCTAGCCCTTCTCACTAATTTGGGTGGGTTATTAATTATTATTAATCTTAATTTGTATTCTTATGCAAATGGTGATATGTAAAAAAGCTAACAATTGTGGCATGCCAACAATTGTCAGAAAACACGCCTGCAGAAGTGTTGGCAAATTTTTATTGATGCAAAAAAAGAGAAGGAATTCTGATACACGTACGTATACGTGTGTACTATAATTCATTACGATATTTATACTATTGTAATACAGGGAAATGTATTAACTAAGGGTAACGTGGAGAGGAAATTAATTAGTAAAATAAGAGTCAAACACAGCAAAAGCAAATCATTCAGCAAACACCAGAGAACATAAGGTAGAACACATAATTAACTAACTATACAGTGCGAGTCAAAAAAAACAAAACCGGACTTTGAAAGCTAATAAATCCACAAATCTAAAAGTACATATGTTGATATTGATATCATGTTAAAGGTTGGGAAATTACCTTTAAAATGATATATCATACACTCTGATTACTTCACGCTTCACCGAACGCGACCTAATTATCCAAAGGCATGCAGAAACTACCCGTGTCCAAGTTTGCAGCGTTCTTGTTCTGTGAATTGTTGTATCTGTTATTTTATTTTCAAAGATAACTTCATCCTGCATGTCCTATTCAGGGGCCCCTGCCTCCAAAGAGTTTGGTTGCTGATGTGAGGACAGTGTGTGATCCCCTTCCACCCTGAAAAACATGAAAACACTGGCAACCACCTGATATTTTGTTGTGATTCACCAAAGGATATTCTTGAAATGTTAATTTGGAAAAAAACGTAAACAGACGCATTCATTCATGATAAACACAACAAAAAACCTAATTCCCCCTATTCAGAATAGCGTAAAAACGAAAAGGTTTTGAGCAAAATAACTTGGCAGGACTGTTCCTACACTGATTGACTAACTTCTCTGTGAAAATGAGATTAATCCGCCATGTCATGCATGAGTGACCACACATTAAAGGCAAAATTGTCACTTTTCAAAAGTCACAAGAGTCAAAAAGTGACAATTTTGCCTTTAATGTGTGCTCACTCATGCATGACTCGACGGACCAATTTTATTTTCGCACATAAGTTATTCAATAAGTGTATAAACAATCCTGCCAAGTTATTGTGAGCAAAACTTTTTCGTTAAAAAGTTATGCTAATTTGATAAAGGGGGACTCACTTTGTTTTGATGTGTTTATGACAAGACGACGGCAAACTTGGACACGGGTAGTTTTTGTATGACTTTGGATAATAAGGTCATGCTCAATGATGCGTAAAGTGATCAAAATGTGTGATGTATCATTTTAAAGACAGTTTCCTAAGCTTTAACATGATACCAATATCAACATATATATCTTTGTAATTAAGGATTTATAAGCTATCAAATTCCGGTTTCGTTTTTTTTTTACTCGCACTGTAAAGGAGAACAGAAGAAGCGTGTGGTTATGGAACGGATCAAGTCTGGATATGCACTGATTTACAGCCAATCTGGCTACCAAGAAAACTCATAATATCCAAATGAACAGAGGGAGAAAGCAACAAAATATACCTAGAACTAAAATGGACCAACCTTATTATTTAAAAGAACCAATAAGAAATGAGGTGATGATGGAATGTCATGGGCACGTGATGATGATGGGGAAAGGTGACCAAACACAATAGAAAAGGCAAGTGTGGCGCGGCATCCACATGTAGAGATAGTTAAAGACAGAGTCAGAGTCAAATGGCCAGCATGCCAGAAGGAAACAATAGAACAGAAATAGAGCAGTAGACATGAATGAAATGCCAACAGATGTTGAAGAGAAGAATGGGGTGACGGTGACAAAGGGGATGAGCATAATAGGACAGAACTTAAACTAAATACCAATGTCAAAATAACCACCTTACACTATTTAGACAAAGTTGAAACGGACATGATCTTTTCTCAAAGACAAAGGTTTGTTGAAGAAGTAGATCTGAGCTGAGATCTAATTGTTGAAGTATGATCATTCATGCTGATGATGATAAGGTGTAGCCATAATTTTGAACATTCTGATTTCTGAACAACAACAAACCCACAAAAAACAAACATTCATATTTTGAATTTTCAGTGAAAATTTGATAAAGACTGTCTATGTCATTTATTTTATCGGCTGCATACTCGTACAGAATCGGGTTGAAATTTCTCCCAATATATGCACTACTCGTTTTCCAAAGTTGACCTTCCAGGTTCCAGTGCTCAGTACTATAACTACTTCTTAAAATAAATACAAATTTTGCCTTAATTGTAACATGTGACATTAGAAAATAAATTGGAAATGCCAGTTTGAAAACAAATATCTTTCAAGTCGCCTGTTAGTAAAATTTTCAAAAATTTCTCCTTGTTTTTAATATTATATGTATGTATCCCTATTTGTTCTTGATATCTATGTGCAGACAGTTTTGTTATAATTATTTTTGACTAACTATTGTGCATAATCCCTTGACTTGCATCCTTTTGCAGGAATTATAAGAGAAGTTATTATTTATATTAAATTTCTAATGTTCTGGATGTTCTATACAATTATTTTTTACTGAGCAAATGATTCAACATTAGCTTTAAATTAAATAAATGTTTTACTTTTTTATCAACACTCACAACAGATCTTAAATATATTTTATCAGGTGGGGAGATGGCTCATAAACATTTTCCCACCACCACTAGTCCCCTCAAGATCTGTATAATCTGCAAGAATCTTCAGGATTAAAGAGGGATTAAAATAGAAGAAAAGATGAATGAGAGTGCAGAGGAGCAGGAATGCAGCGCCAGTCTGGCTGATCTCTTGACGGAGGCTTGTCACAACAAAGACCACACTGTTCTCCATCTCAACTACAGGGGGCTGGTCCAGATCCCATCTCAGCTCACTGACGGCCATCACGACTACCAACATGTCCAAAACATCTATGCCAAAAGGAATCTCATCACAAGTCTTGTAAGTAGCCTAAGTGCAGTGGCAGAGCATGGGCACACTAAACTCTAGTGAACGCTAGCGCGGAGCGCTAGCGTTCTAGGTCGGGCTGATAATGCCCCCGAATTTATCATTTTATGTGCACGATAATTGTGCTTAAAATGATACATATGATACGGTACTTACCACCGATTAGACGATACATATGTGATACAACTATGGGGTGGATCAGAATGATGATTTTTTGCTCCATTCCGCATACAAATTAGTGATTTATGCACCTCATCGACTTCTTTCCGTGTCGTATCGCGACTTCTGAACGACCGATGATTGCGCTTCAGTCTTCATCCAAGTCGCCCGCCGATTCCAAATAGACGGCAGATCTGACGCGCGCGTTTAGTGGTCGTACGGACTTACGCGTCAGAGCGATCTGTCGTTTACTTGGAATCGGCGGGCGACTTGAATGAAGACTATAGCGCAATCATCGGTCGTTCAGAAGTCGCGATACGACACGGAAAGAAGTCGATGAGCTGCATAAATCACTAATTTTTATGCGGAATGGAGCAAAAAATCATCATTCTGATCCACCCCATAGTTGTATCACATATGTATCGTCTAATCGGTGGTAAGTACCGTATCATATATCATTTTAAGCACAATTATCGTGCACATAAAATGATAAATTCGGGGCACTATCAGCCCGACCTAGAACGCTAGCGCTCCGTGCTAGCGTTCACTAGAGTTAGGGCACACTATTCACTAATATGAGTGTAGGGGGTTGGGGAGGGGAAAAGGGGTGACTAGTAGGATTCAACCTACCACCCACCCTCTCCTTACAATATTAACTATACCGGTGCTGTAGCTCTTATTAGAACTACAAGCTCAAGAAAGAATTACCAACAGTCCTTTCCAGGACTCTCCAATCCTCCTCTCTAACATGGTACAACCGCAAACCAAACGTATTAGATGTATATTACTTCCTTTTCCTTATCAACTGCAGGGAAAAAATAAAGGTACTCATGAATGAATATATTTTTATAGAAATGAATAAGATATTTGTTTCAAAGAAGCATAATATTTTTGACAATTATAGGCCTATTTTACTCAACCAAAATACCCCATTTGTTTTTATTCCTGCTTGTAAAGTGAGAATTTAACCATGTAAATGGACTTTTTGGAAATACTTGTAAAGAAAATACATTAATCTTGTGTACAATACAAAGACTTGTCAAGTAATCACTAACTAAAACAGATCTATATTTGTTTTTCTTTTTGTATATTTGCAGCCACCTGATATTCACAGGCTCTGTGGACTAAAAATACTGTAAGTCTAAAACAAACACTTTTGGCAAATATAACACTTTTATGAATGTAAAATGCAGTATTCACCCTATTGTAATTGGTATGCAGGAATCATTTTTGTCAGGGGGTGATACATTAGGTCCTTTTGGCAAATATAACTCTTTTTTATGAATGTAGAATGCAGTATTCAACCTATTGTAATTGATATGCAGTAATTATTTTTGTCAGGGGGTGATACATTAGGTCACTGCGCCTCCATCCTGAACAAGAAAACAAACCTTTCACATATGGATACCTGTGATTCAACCATTAAAATTGGCATACCAACCTATCTGTTTCTGTTTTAACAATATATACATAAGTTTTTATTATGGTTTGATATTGTTTTTTCTATCTATTTCAACCAAAATAGTCAAACTGTTTCAAAAGTCAATCATTATTTTAATTCAATTCAGTTTATTCAACACTTGTCATGAAATACATCGAATGAATAAAATACAAAATTACAGAGATAATAAAAGAAAAAAACCCCAAACAAACATAGAAGACATTCATATGACAGTGTTAGGGATTAGCAGAAAGGAGTATGGCTCCTTATAAATATGAAACCTTACCGGTAATCTAATCACTAATGGAATATATTTTCTTTTGCCAGGTATCTGCACTCAAATAATCTAGCATCTCTTCCTGAAGGTAAGGAATAACAGCTAGGGTAATATATATTTTTGTAATTATTGTTATTTTTCTTCTTCTTTTTTTACAAAAGAGAGGTATAATTATGTTTAAGTCAAAACTAAAAGGAAGTAACTTTACTCAGTTACTGAAGAGCCTCTTAAGGCAAAACAGTGTATTACTGTTTCTAAACTTATCCTAACTTGTAATAAGTAAACTTATATATATATTCATCACTTTATAAAGTTGGTGTTATGATTGTTTGTTTCATATTGTTGACCAGATAATTTTGGCTACACGGTATGTGTTTTTTTTAATGTCAGAAGAAGTTGCATGGAAATAATTTGTTCCCAAATTATAATCTTGAAAATTAATCCCTTATTTTGTGTTGTTCACCCTCATATTTCAATTTCACATCTCGTCTGTGGTCATTTTTTGTAGGTTTAAAAAGAACTATTAAAGTCATGTGAATTGCTGATGGTAGTTTATATATGATCATCTAGAATGAGGCTCGACATTTAGAAAATGCAAAAAATAAATATTCATTTACTGATTTACAACATTCTGGTAATATATATACATCATGCAGTAATGTTCTAACTGCTAACTCCATTATCCTCTCTCTCTCTTTTAAATACAGAACTGATTGAATTGAAGTGTTTAGAGTCACTGGATGTTAGTCATAATTGTTTCACCGCATTCCCAGATGTTGTGTGTCGCTGCACCAGCCTCAAGTCACTGCATATGTCAGTCAATCAACTGTCTGCTATTCCACCAGGTAGGATTTGAGTCTTGAGCTATTACGCAATGCTCAAAATTAGCAGAGGCCCGCTTGCCCGGGACCACTAAGAATTAGCTTCAGGCCACCAATTTTCATTGATTCTTATTTCCACTACCGTAGTCCGAATGTGCACCCATAAAATAATAATTATTGTTTTTTTTGTTTTTAAGGGCCACCAGATCTAGATTTCAGGCCACTAGAATAAGAAAAACCTTGTTTTTACTTGCCCGCCTGGGCCACAAAGACAAAAGGTTAATTTTTACTGTATCACTATACATGTATGTAAATTGAGAAGTGGTAATTAAATTTGAGGAAAATCTATTGTTTTGATTTAAGTGATTCCTTGATGAACTAATAAAGTGCTATAATGAATCAAAACAACAACAGCACAGCCCATATTTTGTATTATTCACCCTGACATTTCACTTTAACAACTTCTCAGTTAAATCATACAAATGATACAAACTAAATATTGATGTCGTTAAATCATTTATTTGATTGCCTGTTGTGCCGTCATCTCGACAGAAATTGGACATCTGAAGCAACTCACCCAACTGAATCTGATGAGCAACAATCTTACCACGATCCCTCAGGAGATCGGCCAGTGTAGCAACCTCCAGACACTTCATCTGAATTCCAACAAGCTGACAACCTTGCCTCGACAAATCACCCTTCTGCAGAATTTGGAGGAACTGTCTGTCACTGGAAACAGGCTCAGAGTCCTTCCTTTGAGTAAGTATTGGTGAAAGAAATACACAGGAGTCTTGACCTGTTTGGTTATGCAAGCCCCTGAAGTGATGAAAACAGATATATGTCTCCCCTCCTGAGAATACAATTGAGTGTAGCAACCTCCAGACACTTCAACTGAATTGCAACAAGCTGACAACCTTGCCGTGATACATTACCCTTCTGCAGAACCTTGAAGAACTATCAGTCACTGGGAACAGGCTCAGAGTCCTTCCTTTGAGTAAGTATTAGTGAAAGAAATACCAATTGAGTGTAGCAACCTCCAGACACTTCATCTGAATTGCGACAAGCTGACAACCTTGCCTCGAGACATTGCCCTTCTGCAGAACCTGGAGGAACTGTCTGTCACTGGAAACAGGCTCAGAGTCCTTCCTTTAAGTAAGTTTTAGTGAAAGAAATACACAGGGTCCTTGGCCTGTTCGGTTATGCAATCCCCTGAAGTGATGAAAACAATTATATGTCTCCCCTCCTGAGAACACAATTGAGTGTAGCAACCTCCAGACGCTTCATCTGAATAGCAACAAGCTGACAACCTTGCCTCGACAAATCACCCTTCTGCAGAACCTTGAAGAACTATCAGTCACTGGGAACAGGCTTAGAGTCCTCCCTCTGAGTAAGTATTAGTGAAAGAAATACTTAGGGGTCTTGACCTGTTCGGTTATGCAAGCCCCTGAAGTGATGAAAACAGATTTTCCCCCTCCAGAGAACACAATCGAGTGTAGCAACCTCCAGACACTTCATCTGAATAGCAACAAGCTGACAACCTTGCCTCGACAAATCACCGTTCTGCAGAACCTTGAAGAACTATCTGTCACTGGGAACGGGCTCAGAGTCCTTCCTTCGAGTAAGTATTAGTGAAAGAAATACAGGTCTTGACCTGTTCGGTTATGCAAGCCCCTGAAGTGATGAAAACAGATGTCTCCCCTCCTGAGAACACAATCGAGTGTAGCAACCTCCAGACACTTCATCTGAATTGCGACAAGCTGACGACCTTGCCGTGACACATTGCCCTTCTGCAGAACTTGGAGGAACTGTCTGTCACTGGGAACAGGCTTAGAGTCCTTCCTTTGAGTAAGTTTTAGTGAAAGAAATACCAATTGAGTGTAGCAACCTCCAGACACTTCATCTGAATAGCAACAAGCTGACAACCTTGCCTCGAGACATTGCCCTTCTGCAGAACTTGGAGGAACTGTCTGTCACTGGGAACAGGCTTAGAGTCCTTCCTTTGAGTAAGTTTTAGTGAAAGAAATACACAGGGGTCTTTGCCTGTTCGGTTATGCAAGCCCCTGAAGTGATGAAACACAATTGAGTGTAGTAACCTCCAGACACTTCATCTGAATTGCAACAAAAACAAGCTGATGACCTTGCCGTGACACATTGCCCTTCTACAGAACTTGGAGGAACTGTCTGTCACTGGGAACAGACTTACAGTCCTCCCTCTGAGTAAGTATCACCGAAAGAAACAAACACACAGGATGTTCAGGCTCTTTCTTTGATATAGCCCCTTGTAGGATAACAAGTTAAATGTTAATGATTTGTTATTGCTTGTTTTATGACGGGGGGGGGTTCAAGTTCAGATTTTGCACATCTTTAGGGACACTGATTTTCCGTTTCAAAAAAAGGCCTTTTCCGTTTCAGAAAATCTGGAATTCCGTTTTTACCTGCCTGAAAAATGGAAATTCCGTTTTGCCATAGACTTTGTACATGTGAAAAACTGCAAATTCCGTTTACATAGAACTCCATACAAAATTCAATGAGTAGGGTAAAATCATGATTTTCACCCACAAATCATCAAAATTTGGGGGGAATGTGTCATGCCTGATATTAGGAAGGACTTACCACAGGCCAGAGAGTAAATATCTTTAAAATTTATTCAATAATGATTAAGGCTGAGTTGGTTCGATTTCGTTTTTCCGTTTCAAATGGTCAATTCCGCGATTTTCCGCGATCGCGGAAAATCAGTGTCCCTACATCTTTGAAAATATAAAACAAAAAATAACATAATATTTTCCTATAATTAGGGGTGGGGGAATGGATTTTTTGTTGGGGGGACTACTTTTCAAGCCTTTTGGCTGGAAAGTTGCACTGGAAACATTTCAAGAGTTTGCAAATTGTAATCTTTTATTTTTATATGTTTTGTTTCTTCAGTGCTTGGGCAGCTGTGTTGTCAAGTCTATGCGGATAGCAATCCTAGTCTCTGCTCAATACCCTTTACACTTTATAGGCGTCCAGTCGGAGTGTCAAGGTAAATTGTCTTCATCATTTCATTCAAATTAGCTAACGTTATCTATAAATTAAAATGTCCTTTTAAGATCATGCCTATGAAAACTAAAAAATGTTATCCGTATATACTACAATTTCTTGAACATTTATGAATTGACTGTTTCTCTTAAAGAGATCCAACACCCAGTAATGATTTTCTATTAAATGAAATATGATAAATGTATATAATAAATGACTGTATGTTGGATTGGTATTACAGTTACTCTCCTTCAGTTAACCCGTTCCCTACGAGTTTATGAAATCCCCATAGACTTTGTGCACAACCCACTCGGTTCCCGTGGTCAAGGGGTTAATGTGCAGAACCTCCTGGGAGTCTGCTTGCACAAGTTGATAATCTCTCAATCAGTGCAGACAGTAGTCTCGAGGCATAACAAATAAATGATTGGCTAATATACTTACAGAGTTCAAGTCTTTGGATGTTCAAGAGACACTCCCACCTGAAGACAGTGTTTGTAGCCAAGTCCTCCTCATCTGAATGAGACCAAGTCAAAGTTTTTAGCTTTGATGCCCATGTATTTTTATCAGACAAAGATATTATGTGATGTGGCATAGATTCTTTGCTGCCTCATATGAACGAAGACGATCAGACATAGAATTATGAATTTTAAAAATTGTATTTGAATTAATTTTCTACATTTTCTTAGATGCGGGCATGTGCAACCACCAGAGGAACGATGCATAAGAGTAGGAGCACTGTGTGGTGTCCTTCCTCCAGAGATTCAGGTCTGGTATGATGAGACTACCACCAAGGATCAGCCATCTACCCTGCTAGAGTTGGCATACAATGCAGTTCACAAGCATAAAGGTGAGCAGTCTTGTTATGGTCACTTATAAAAGCCATGGATTATTTTCGAGCCTACCGAGGTGGAGGGAGACTAAGGGATCCAAATTGCGTCCGTCCGTCGTCCGTCCGTCCTCCGTGACCCTTGCACAAATTTGAATAACTTTTTAACCCTGCATCTGTTTGTGACCAAACTCGATCTGTAGATGCCCTATTATCAGCCTCCATGATATTTTGGGGTCAAAGGTCACATAAGTAGGTCAAATGTGAAAGCTTTAGGGTAAGAGTCTATAAGGGTTGATAACTTTCCAACCCTGCATCTGTTTGTAACCAAATTTGATTGGTAGATGCCCTATATTAGCCTCCATGATATTCTGGGGTCAAACGTCACATAAGTAGGTCAAATGTGAAAGTTTTGGGGTAAGAGTCTATTATGGTTGATAACTTTCCAACCCTGCATCAAACCAAATTTGATTGGTAGATGCCCTATATTGGCCTCCATGATATTCTGGGGTCAAAGATCACATAAGTATGTCAAAGGTCAAATGAGGTCAAATGTGAAAGTTTACCTGCAAGACTCTATCAGAGCTGCCAACTAGTAGTATATCCCCTAATGTAGTATAAATAAATGTTGTGAAATTTTTTGCTATAATCTTGCAAACAGTTTTTTATTTGGGGTAAATACATTACTGATGAGAAAAAGTGATGTTTCCATTTTTTATTTTTGGTCCCAGGGTGCATTTTGGCGATTTTAAAGATAATTAGCTAATTTGCATATTTGTGAAATAAGGTCAGGGGTCATTTTCTATCTAGGAATAGTACAATATTGATAAAAACTAGTATTCTAGGGTATTTTGGGGCGAGGATTCCATTTCCGGTGCTCGTTTGTAAGTGCTGTATGGGAAACACTCTGAAATCCAAGATGGCTGCCCCTTATTTGCATATTTATGAATATTATTGATTTTCAGTGGCTACAGCCCCTAATAAGCAATAATTCCGATTATTATTTGTCAGTTATGTTCTAAGTATGTATTTAAGATATCAAAGATGAGTTGCCATCGTGGCAACCTCTAGCAATGCATATTATTTGCATAATTATGTATTTTACCTAATTTGCATATTCCCCCAAATCGAGTATATTGGGAACCCGGCAAGTAAAAAAGACAAGTAATACCACTTTTCCAAGGTTTTGGGGGGCAGCAGATCCATTGTTGATACTTACCTGTATCACCATGGCATCCATCTCAAATCCAAGATGACTGCTCCCTAAATTACACATGTTATGATACACGACTATATTATTTCGGTTATATTAGATTGGTATTATAATGTTTTGACATTTAATTATTGGAATGAGCAACTAGAATACTTGAATGACAATGTAGTTTTTTGCTGACAGTAAGCAAATCATACTTTTATAAATTAAATGCCATTAAAGTAGCAAATAGCATTATTTACTTTAAAATGACAAAGGCGGCCATCTTGGATTTATGTGGGTTGCCGAGGTGATACAGGCAAATAAGTATCATGAATGGATTCGTTGCCCCCTAAAACCTTGGAAAAGTGGTATTACTTGTCTTTTTTACTTGCCGGGCTCCCAATATACTCGATTTGGGGGAATATGCAAATTAGGTAAAATACATAATTATGCAAATAATATGCATTGCTAGAGGTTGCCACGATGGCAACTCATCTTTGATATCTTAAATACATACTTAGAACATAACTGACAAATAATAATCCGGAATTATTGCTTATTAGGGGCTGTAGCCAATGAAAATCAATAATATTCATAAATATGCAAATTAGGGGAAGCCATCTTGGATTTCAGGGTGTTTCCCATACAGCACTTACAAACGAGCACCGGAAATGGAATCCTTGCCTCAAAATACCCTAGAATACTAGTTTTCATCAATATTGTACTATTCCTAGATAGAAAATGACCCCTGACCTTATTTCACAAATATGCAAATTAGCTAATTATCTTTAAAATCGCCAAAATGCACCCTGGGACCAAAAATAAAAAATGGAAACATCACTTTTTCTCATCAGTAATGTATTTAAACCAAATTAAAAACTGTTTCCAAGATTATAGCAAAAAAAATTGCTGCTTTACATAACCTGATAGACTATAGTACGGATTTTCCGTAATTGGTACGGAAATTGACAACGATTACGGGAGTACGGAATGCCTCTAAAAAATTACTTTTTTTTTTTTTTTTTTTTTTTTTTCTTTCTTTCTTTTTTCTTTCTCTTTTCCCCCGGATATATCCTATATCTGTCCGTTTTTTTTCAATTGGAATCAGCAGGGCAGTGCCATGTTAGTCGTTGGTCTACAAACCATTGTCAAGATGAAAGCCTTCGGATGTGACCATACATTGGTGACCCCGATGTGATTGGCACTACCAGTCTAATCTCCCTATCATTAATTCTCTTACCATTTGTTTATTTGTTTTGTTTATTTGTGATACATGTAAAATACCTTCACTTTAGCAATAGATTAGCAGGGTTCAATGTGCCATTTTATGTCCGAATCTATAGAATGGGGATGTTTTTTTGTTTTGTTTTGTTTTGTTTTTTCTCGGTTACCCGTTCTTTTGCCGATGACGGTCGGTCAACCGTCGTGTAACCGTTTCACTAAACTTATAGTTCATAGAGCCGCGTAGGAAATTATGGATTTCTTCCCCAAATTACTGATTTTGAGCCTTGAGAGTACTGATTTCATGTTCTAGAGGTTGGCAGCTCTGCTCTATAATGGTTGACTACTTTCCAACCCTGCATCTGTTTGTAACCAAACTTCGTTGGCATGAATGCGTGCAATTGGGCGAGACACATTACGGCTAATTGTTAATTAAAAAAAAAAAAAATTCTTCAACAAATTCACTATGGTAATATAATATCAATAACAAAAATGATACATGAACAGTATAAACTAGATACAGTGAAACCTCGTTATAATGAGCACCTCTGGCCCATTGATTTTACCGTGTTATATCAGATAGCTTGTTGTATCAGGGCTTGAAAATAATAAAAAATACATAGAACCTAGACCTGTGAAATAGCCTCGCTATATCAGGTACCTTATAACAGAGTTTGTTATAAAGAGGTTCCACTGTAATAGAGAAATATACGTTGACCTAAAGGAGATGAGGAGACATTAGAAAATGCAGAGGAGTTGAATTTCTCAAGGGTAATTCCAAACAAACATGTACAGTATTACCACAAATTATACCACTTTGGCATTTGAGTCCTTAAACTATTTATAAGTACTGAAATGCGTGCGTGCATGTACCCATGGTTGACTGCGTTACGCCTTCATGTAATATGGAGCAACACACGGACCATTGAATTATCTTGTGAACAAAACATCCTTTTCAAATATCTTCTTTTACAGATGTGCTAGATATTACCTCACTTCCCAAGCTTCTGGGGGGGGGGGGCACTCATGTATAATGTAAGACGGGTATGTGCCGCTTGCAAGACCCCCGTTTTCACACCCGATTGCCGCTCTCAAGATACCCGATTTTCAAAAATTGCCGCTCCATAGACCCCCGGAATGACTTGGCTAGGTAGTTGTGTAGTGCCAAGTCCAATCTTCTTCTAGTCAGCTCCTTGAACAACTCCCGTTTCAGGGTTTTTGTAGCTCCAAAGACCCTATATTTTGTGCTTGTAGTCAGCTCTTAAGACCCCCATTTCAGAGTTCCGTTAGGCACCCCCCCATCAAAAAATAATTTGAGTGCCCCCCCTCCTCCCCCTCCCCCTCCCCCCCCCCCCCCCCCCCTGGACTGCAATCCCCTTTCATGTAAAATGGAGCAACACAGAAAATAAAATATATTGTGTTCAAACAAAATATCCTTTCTTATATCTTTTACAGATGTACTGGATATTTCCTCACTACCGAAGCTCCTGGCGGATCAGGTGCGTGTCCCTACCGCCTACTGCAATGCGCCATCATGTTCCGATGCACCAATCTTCACCCAGGCGTACGTGCATCTCCTGCAGGTCCCGTGGGTACAGGACTTTGCATTTGCTGGCAATCAGGATGTGTGCCTGATGGGAGTGTGCTGCTCCTTGAACTGTCTCAGGGTGTTCAAGAGACACCCTATTCCTACCTGAAGACAGCAGTGGCGTAGCTTGGTCGGACTGATTTTTTATGCCTCCGCCAACGAAGTGGCCGGAGGCATTATGTTTTCGGGTTGTCCGTCCGTCCGTCCGTCCGTCCGTCCGTCCGTCCGTCCGTACGTACGTCCGTCCGTCCGTACGTACGTCCCGTTTTCGTTCGCGCGATATCTCAAGAACCGGTTGACGGATCAATTTCAAACTTAGTATGAGTGTACATGTTGGGGGTGACAATGATCTGATTAGATTTTAGGGGTCATGAGGTCAAAGGTCAAGGTCACAGGACTCAATATATATGCAAAAATGCCTCGTTCTCGCGATATCTCAAGAACAGGTTGATGGATCAAATTCAAACTTGGTATTAGTGTAGATATTGGGGTGGCAATGATCTGATTAAATTTTGGGGTTCATGAGGTCAAAGGTCAAGGTCACAGGACTTGATGTATGCGCAAAAATGCCTCGTTCTTGCGATATCTCAAGAACCGGTTGACGGATCAATTTCAAACTTGGTATGAGTGTACATATCGGGGTGCCACTGATCTGATTAGATTTGAGGGGTCATGAGGTCAAAGGTCAAGGTCACAGGACTCAATATGTATGCGAAAATGGCTTGTAATGGCAAAATTTCAAGAACTGAATGTCAGATTTCAATCAAACTCGGTACCTGAATGTATCATAAAGAGTCAACGTAGCCGTAAAATGTTGGGGGTCATGAGGTTGAGGTCAAGGTCACGGGACTCATTATACATGCAAAAAAGCTTGTAATGCCAAAATCTCAAGAACTAAATGTCAGATTTCAATCAAACTTGGTACCTGAATGTTTTTTAGGGAGCCATCAAAGATTGGGGTCATATGGTCAAGGTCACAGGACTCAAAATATTAAAAAAAATTAAATCAGTGCATGTTAATAAGGGCTTGATATTAAAATCGCGTGATAGCGGAGGCATAATTTTCGATTGCGCGCAATCGAAGATCCATCTAGTTTTTTTTTTTTGGGGGGGGGGGGGGCGGCACACCTTATAAATGTCTATATTTTGAAACAAATTTCTCCTTATGTTTTTTAATATTATTTTTAACAAATTATTTGGGGGCACATACCCCCCCCCCCCCCTGTAGCTACCTCACTGCAAGATAGTGTAGAATAAGTGTCAACCATCCTATTTTTTTTGCTATTCTGACAAGTTTTGCAAATTCCAGAATGCCCCGTTTTCTCATGACTATACAATATAATAAGTACTATACGAAATATGTGTATATTCCCAGTCCCACCTTGAATGTTTGGCAAATACATGTATAATGTTTTAGTGCTCCACTCTTTACAGCCAAATGCTCGTTTTGGGAAAATTAGCGAAAATAACTTTATTGGCCAAACTAATTGATTAGTATTGTTGAAATAGCATCAAAAGGGGCGTGTATGGAAAAATCAGAACCGTAGCATCGTCAAATGCAGAAATATCAGTTAACCCTAATCCCACTGGGGGGGGGGGCCATTTTGGCCCCCCCCCCCTCCCTGTCGTTTTTTTGACGTGCATCTAGACCGATTGGAATTTCACGTTCAAACTTCAAGACTTTTTTCTCTCAAGTCTCCCGCAACGTTTTGATATATAATTCACCCCGGTCGGACATGTAGAACTGATATTAGAGGTCGATAATTGCTCGACCCGTCGCAAAAAAATGCAATTTTTGTACAGGTTTCTATGTAATTCCTACATCTGATGCCATGTAAACTCCAAATCTGTTATAATTGTTACATTGAATTATAATTTGGATTATTTCTTTGTTATTAGTTTAATTCATACACTTCAGAGATAAATTCTTCTAAAAAAAACAACAACAAAAAACAATAAAAACAATAAAATACATAAGAATGAAAACAATGTGGGTAAATCCGGGAATACTAATTTGCATATTTATGCAAATTAGTGATATATTTTATTACCATAAAAAACATGGATATGATGAATTACATCATTTGAAAGTATTTTTACCTGAAAACCTGAAGAAATCCTGTAATTTCTCTTGATTTAGAAGAAAATTTCAATTTTCCCCCCAAATTCGTCAAAAATTTGCATATTCAAAATTTTAATTAATTATAAAAAAAAAATAATGGTCCAATTTTTTTTTTCTTCAAATTATTATTCTACTAGACTAGTTTTACGTATGTGCCAATTTTTCGAGTCAATCGGTCCATTCGTTGCCGAGATTTGAGGGGGGGGGGGCCAAAATGGCCCCCCCCCCCCCCCCCCCCCCCAGTGGACTCAAGTGATCAAAATAACCCAGTGGGATTAGGGTTAAAAACGTTTATGAAAGCCGCTGACATTGAGCCTAAATTCACTGTCAGTTCGGCCCCGTCTGCGCTGGCCACATCTATACGCTTGTGCGAAACCATGTGCAGCATTTGCCATAGGATTAGCACGCAACGCACGAGGGTGCATATCAACAACATACAACCGTCGGCGATATCGATTTGCAGAAAATTAGTTTTATAATTTTCCAAATATATCAATTAGTAGGCGGTTTCCAGGCAAAATTTGTATAATCCTGTTTTAGTAAAAATATATTCTTTCACATGATTCATTTTTTGTGTTTGGGGCGTTTCCCACTACTGGCATTTGCCTTTAAATGTCTGAATCTTCACTTCACAATCTTCGTCAAATCTACTAAAAGGGCACTTTGTCTGCGTCCCTATAGT
>JBAMJV010013389.1:0-24971 GCA_037951105.1 Echinarachnius parma
TGCAATCGCGGGTCTAGTCGTGGGGAGTCGTGTCCAATGTGACTACTCTTTTAGCTGCAGCAGCACTTGGCCACACGTGTGCTATACACAGTGAACGATACTTCAGATCTTCAAATTAAAATGTAATTGGAAACCTAAACTAATTACGTCTATTCAAACGCTAGTGCATTTCAACACCGCGCTCGGGTTGCCAATTACATAGGCGTAATCTTTTTTGTTTGTTTAGAAAGGTTCTTGATGTGTTAGCTTTATTTGGGGACCGGTTGCCAACTTAAACGTTGAATTTATAAGTAGGATACTTAATTCGATGATCTTTTTTACGATTATCTTAAGTAATATAGATATGATATCAAGCATTTATTTAGCGCCATGTATCTAGATTACCTACTTAGATTATCATTATAAATGATCATAACTTGATTATAAATGATCATACGGCACAAATATTGCACACATATCATGCGCACCATCTCAACTCCCGGGGGAGCATACTAGTCCAAGCTTCTCTACTATATAGGGCACGTTAGGCCTACTTTAACACCCGATCACGTACCTATTTATACTTCTTGGTAGAGAGCAGCAATTAGGATTACAATTTCCTTGCTGAATGACATTAAATACCGGAACATCGATTGGTCTCGAACTCGATCGGGTTTCGTGATATGAATTCAAGCACTTATCCGAACGTGCCACACCCCCAGATGTCATCGTACAGATTATTGTCCAATAACAAGCTTGCGAAATTATATCTTCCCCACGACTTCATGAGGCACATGAAAGTTCACATGAATACGCGATCAAAAAAACGTGTTATTATTTAGATTCCCTTTCTCGGACACACACTCATTAGCATAAATTTTAATGTCACCGCATTGTAAATAAACCCACACATAATTATTCCAAAACAGACACACACGTTCGCGCACACACACACGCACACACACACACACACACACACACACACACACACACACACACACACACACACAGTCTTGTAATGGGCTATATGGGGACAACTTGTTTTTAACGGTTAACTGGGGACCAAATTGCACACAAGCACACACGCACTGAGAAGTGTATATTGTGGGGACATACATCATGGATAAAGTGTGTAAAGTGGGGATAATTCATTTTTAACGGTTAACTGGGGACCAAATTGCACACAAGCACACACGCACTGAGAAGTGTATATTGTGGGGACATACATCATGGATAAAGTGTGTAAAGTGGGGATGATTCATTTTTAACATTTGTCTGGGGGCCTTTTTTCACACATGCACGCATTGATAAAGATGTGTATTTCGGGGACGTGCACCCCATGATTGGGATGTGTGAAATGTGGACATTCAATACTTCACAATCGATTGGGGACCTACTTTCACACGAACACACCTACAGTGAAAAGTGTGCATTCTGAGAATCATGAGAATGTGTACCATGCATTAAGTGGGGACCTAATACAACCTTTCTATTACACCTTATATGTAACTATACACACACTGTAAACAAGTGTGTATTACGGGGACACCATCATGTATGAGGTGTGTGGAGAGGGGACAGTTCGTTTATAAAATGGGGACCTAATACAACCATTCTTTTACACCTTGTATTAAAATAAACACACGCTTAAAAAGTGTCTATTACGGGGACACCATCAGGTATGAGGTGTGTGGAGAGGGGACAGTTCGTTTGTAAAGTGGGGACCTAATACAACCATTCTATTACACCGTATTTTTAACTATACACACACTGTAAACAAGTGTGTATTACGGGGACAATATCATGTATGAGGTGTGTGGAGAGGGGACATTTCGTTTTTAAAGTGGGGACCTAATACAACCATTCTATTACCCCTTATATTTAACTATACACACACGGTAAACAAGTGTATATTACGGGGACACCATCTTGTATGAGGTGTGTGGAGAAGGGACAGTTCGTTTTTAAAGTGGGGACCTTATACAATCATTATGTTATACCTTATATCAAACTAAACACACAGTGTACACAGTGTGTATTACGGGGACACTATCATGTATGAGGTGTGTGGAGAGGGGACAGTTCGTTTTTTAAGTGGGGACCTGACACAACCATTCTATTACACCTTATATTTAACTATACACACACTGTAAAAAGTGTGTATTACGGGGACACCATCATGTATGAGGTGTGTGGAGAGGGGACAGTTCCTTTTTTAAAGTGGGGACCTAATACAACCATTCTATTACACCTTATATTTAACTGTACACACACAGTAAACAAGTGTGTATTACGGGGACACCGTCATGTATGAGGTGTGTGGAGAGGGGACAGTTCATTTTTAAAGTGGGGACCTAATACAACCATTCTATTACACCTTATATTTAACTATACACACACTGTTAACAAGTGTGTATTACGGGGACACCATCATGTATGAGGTGTGTGGAGAGGGGACAGTTCGTTTTTAAAGTGGGGACCTAATACAACCATTATTTTACACCTTGTATTAAAATAAACACACACTTAAAAAGTGTCTATTACGGGAACACCATCATGTATGAGGAGTGTGGAGAGGGGACATTTCGTTATTAAAGTGGGGACCTAATACAACCATTCTATTACACCTTATATCTAACTATACACACACTGTTAACAAGTGTGTATTACGGGGACACCATCATGTATGAGGTGTGTGGAGAGGGGACAGTTCGTTTTTAAAATGGGGACCTAATACAACCATTATTTTACACCTTGTATTAAAATAAACACACACTTAAAAAGTGTCTATTACGGGAACACCATCATGTATGAGGAGTGTGGAGAGGGGACATTTCGTTATTAAAGTGGGGACCTAATACAACCATTCTATTACACCTTATATTTAACTATACACACACTGTTAACAAGTGTGTATTACGGGGACACCATCATGTATGAGGTGTGTGGAGAGGGGACAGTTCGTTTTTAAAATGGGGACCTAATACAACCATTATTTTACACCTTGTATTAAAATAAACACACACTTAAAAAGTGTCTATTACGGGAACACCATCATGTATGAGGAGTGTGGAGAGGGGACATTTCGTTATTAAAGTGGGGACCTAATACAACCATTCTATTACACCTTATATTTAACTATACACACACAGTAAACAAGTGTGTATTACGGGGACACCATTTTGTATTAAGTGTGTGGAGAAGGGACAGTTTGTTTTTAAAGTGGGGACCTTATACAATCATTCTGTTATACCTTATATCAAACTAAAAACACATTGTACACAGTGTGTATTACGGGGACACCATCATGTATGAGGTGTGTGGAGAGGGCACAGTTCGTTTTTAAAATGGGGACCTAATACAACCATTCTTTTACGCCTTGTATTAAAATAAACACACACTTAAAAAGTGTGTATTACGGGGACGCCATCATGTATGAGGTGTGTGGAGAGGGGACAGTTCGTTTGTAAAGTGGGGACCTAATACAACCATTCTATTACACCGTATTTTTAACTATAAACACACTGTAAACAAGTGTGTATTACGGGGACAATATCATGTATGAGTTGTGTGGAGAGGGGACATTCCGTTTTTAAAGTGGGGACCTAATACAGCCATTCTATTACACCTTATATTTAACTATACACACACGGTTAACAAGTGTGTATTACGGGGACACCATCATGTATCAGGTGTGTGGAGAGGGGACAGTTCGTTTTTAAAATGGGGACCTAATACAACCATTCTTTTACACCTTGTATTAAAATAAACACACACTTAAAAAGTGTCTATTACGGGGACACCATCATGTTTGAGGTGTGTGGAGAGGGGACAGTTCGTTTGTAAAGTGGGGACCTAATACAACCATTCTGTTACACCATATTTTTAACTATAAACACACCGTAAACAAGTGTGTATTACGGGGACAATATCATGTATGAGGTGTGTGGAGAGGAGATATTTCGTTTTTAAAGTGGGGACCTAATACAACCATTCTATTACACCTTATATTCAACTATACACACACGGTAAACAAGTGTGTATTACGGGGACACCATCTTGTATGAGGTGTGTGGAGAGGGGACAGTTCCTTTTTTAAAGTGGGGACCTAATACAACCATTAATTTACACCTTGTATTAAAATAAACACACACTTAAAAAGTGTCTATTACGGGGACACCATCATGTATGTGGTGTGTGGAGAGGGGACAGTTCCTTTTTTAAAGTGGGGACCTAATACTACCATTCTATTACACCTTATATTTAACTATACACACACTATTAACAAGTGTGTATTACGGGGACACCATCTTGTATGAGGTGTGTGGAGAAGGGACAGTTCGTTTTTAAAGTGGGGACCTTATACAATCATTCTGTTATACCTTATATCAAACTAAACACACAGTGTACAAAGTGTGTATTAAGGGGACACCATCATGTGAGGTGTGTGGAGAGGGGACAGTTCGTTTTTAAAGTGGGGACCTTATACAATCATTCTGTTACACCTTATATAAAACTAAACACACACTGTTCAAAGTGTGTATTACGGGGACACCATCATATATGAGGTGTGTGGAGAGGGGACAGTTAGTTTTTAAAGTGGGGACCTAATACAACCATTATATTACACCTGATATAAGACTAAACACACACTGTTAAAAGTGTGTATTACGGGGACACCATCATGTATGAGGTGTGTGGAGAGGGGACAGTTGGTTTTTAAAGTGGGGACCTAATACAATCATTCTATTACACCTTATATTTAAATATACACACACGGTAAACAAGTGTGTATTACGGGGACACCATCTTGTATCAGGTGTGTGGAGAGGGGACAGTTCGTTTTTATAATGGGGACCTAATACAACCATTCTTTTACACCTTGTATTAAAATAAACACACACTTAAAAAGTGTCTATTACGGGGACACCATCATGTATGAGGTGTGTGGAGAGGGGACATTTCGTTTTTAAAGTGGGGACCTAATAGAACCATTCTATTACACCTTATATTTAAATATACACACACGGTAAACAAGTGTGTATTACGGGGACACCATCATGTATCAGGTGTGTGGAGAGGGGACAGTTCGTTTTTATAATGGGGACCTAATACAACCATTCTTTTACACCTTGTATTAAAATAAACACACACTTAAAAAGTGTCTATTACGAGGACACCATCATGTATGTGGTGTGTGGAGAGGGGACAGTTCGTTTTTAAAGTGGGGACCTTATACAATCATTCTGTTATACCTTATATCAAACTAAACACACAGTGTACAAAGTGTGTATTACGGGGACACCATCATGTATGAGGTGTGTGGAGAGGGGACAGTTCCTTTTTTAAAGTGGACACCTAATACAACCATTATATTACACCTGATATAAAACTAAACACACACTGTTCAAAGTGTGTATTACGGGGACACCATCATATATGAGGTGTGTGGAGAGGGGACAGTTAGTTTTTAAAGTGGGGACCTAATACAACCATTATATTACACCTGATATAAGACTAAACACACACTGTTAAAAGTGTGTATTACGGGGACACCATCATGTATGAGGTGTGTGGAGAGGGGACAGTTGGTTTTTAAAGTGGGGACCTAATACAATCATTCTATTACACCTTATATTTAAATATACACACACGGTAAACAAGTGTGTATTACGGGGACACCATCATGTATCAGGTGTGTGGAGAGGGGACAGTTCGTTTTTATAATGGGGACCTAATACAACCATTCTTTTACACCTTGTATTAAAATAAACACACACTTAAAAAGTGTCTATTACGGGGACACCATCATGTGAGGTGTGTGGAGAGGGGACAGTTCGTTTGTAAAGTGTGGACCTAATACAACCATTCTATTACACCGTATTTTTAACTATAAACACACTGTAAATAAGTGTGTATTACGGGGACAATATCATGTATGAGGTGTATGGAGAGGGGACCTTTCGTTTTTAAAGTGGGGACCTAATACAGCCATTCTATTACACCTTATATTTAACTATACACACACGGTTAACAAGTGTGTATTACGGGGACACCATCATGTATCAGGTGTGTGGAGAGGGGACAGTTCGTTTTTAAAATGGGGACCTAATACAACCATTATTTACACCTTGTATTAAAATAAACACACACTTAAAACGTGTCTATTACGGGGACACCATCATGTATGAGGTGTGTGGAGAGGGGACAGTTCGTTTGTAAAGTGGGGACCTAATACAACCATCCTATTACACCGTATGTTTAACTATAAACACACTGTAAACAAGTGTGTATTACGGGGACACCATCTTGTATGAGGTGTGTGGAGAAGGGACAGTTCGTTTTTAAAGTGGGGACCTTATACAATCATTCTGTTATACCTTATATCAAACTAAACACACAGTGTACAAAGTGTGTATTAAGGGGACACCATCATGTGAGGTGTGTGGAGAGGGGACAGTTCGTTTTTAAAGTGGGGACCTTATACAATCATTCTGTTACACCTTATATCAAACTAAACACACAGTGTACAAAGTGTGTATTAAGGGGACACCATCATGTATGAGGTGTGTCGAGAGGGGACAGTTCGTTTTTTAAGTGGGGACCTAATACAACCATTATATTACACCTTATATTTAACTATACACACACTGTTAACAAGTGTGTATTACGGGGACACCATCATGTATGAGGTGTGTGGAGAGGGGACAGTTCCCTTTTTTAAAGTGGGGACCTCATACAACCATTATTTTACACCTTGTATTAAAATAAACACACAATTAAAAAGTGTCTATTACGGGGACACCATCATGTATGAGGTGTGTGGAGAGGGGACAGTTTTTTTTTTTAAGTGGGGACCTGATACAACCATTATATTACACCTGATATAAAACTAAACACACACTGTTAAAAGTGTGTATTACGGGGACACCATCATGTATGAGGTGTGTGGAGAGGGGACAGTTCGTTTGTAAAGTGTGGACCTAATACAACCATTCTATTACACCGTATTTTTAACTATAAACACACTGTAAACAAGTGTGTATTACGGGGACAATATCATGTATGAGGTGTGTGGAGAGGGGACATTTCGTTTTTAAAGTGGGGACCTAATACAGCCATTCTTTTACACCTTGTATTAAAATAAACACACACTTAAAAAGTGTCTATTACGGGGACACCATCATGTGAGGTGTGTGGAGAGGGGACAGTTCGTTTGTAAAGTGTGGACCTAATACAACCATTCTATTACACCGTATTTTTAACTATAAACACACTGTAAATAAGTGTGTATTACGGGGACAATATCATGTATGAGGTGTATGGAGAGGGGACATTTCGTTTTTAAAGTGGGGACCTAATACAGCCATTCTATTACACCTTATATTTAACTATACACACACGGTTAACAAGTGTGTATTACGGGGACACCATCATGTATCAGGTGTGTGGAGAGGGGACAGTTCGTTTTTAAAATGGGGACCTAATACAACCATTATTTACACCTTGTATTAAAATAAACACACACTTAAAACGTGTCTATTACGGGGACACCATCATGTATGAGGTGTGTGGAGAGGGGACAGTTCGTTTGTAAAGTGGGGACCTAATACAACCATCCTATTACACCGTATGTTTAACTATAAACACACTGTAAACAAGTGTGTATTACGGGGACACCATCTTGTATGAGGTGTGTGGAGAAGGGACAGTTCGTTTTTAAAGTGGGGACCTTATACAATCATTCTGTTATACCTTATATCAAACTAAACACACAGTGTACAAAGTGTGTATTAAGGGGACACCATCATGTGAGGTGTGTGGAGAGGGGACAGTTCGTTTTTAAAGTGGGGACCTTATACAATCATTCTGTTACACCTTATATCAAACTAAACACACAGTGTACAAAGTGTGTATTAAGGGGACACCATCATGTATGAGGTGTGTCGAGAGGGGACAGTTCGTTTTTTAAGTGGGGACCTAATACAACCATTATATTACACCTTATATTTAACTATACACACACTGTTAACAAGTGTGTATTACGGGGACACCATCATGTATGAGGTGTGTGGAGAGGGGACAGTTCCCTTTTTTAAAGTGGGGACCTCATACAACCATTATTTTACACCTTGTATTAAAATAAACACACAATTAAAAAGTGTCTATTACGGGGACACCATCATGTATGAGGTATGTGGAGAGGGGACAGTTTTTTTTTTAAGTGGGGACCTGATACAACCATTATATTACACCTGATATAAAACTAAACACACACTGTTAAAAGTGTGTATTACGGGGACACCATCATGTATGAGGTGTGTGGAGAGGGGACAGTTCGTTTGTAAAGTGTGGACCTAATACAACCATTCTATTACACCGTATTTTTAACTATAAACACACTGTAAACAAGTGTGTATTACGGGGACAATATCATGTATGAGGTGTGTGGAGAGGGGACATTTCGTTTTTAAAGTGGGGACCTAATACAGCCATTCTATTACACCTTATATTTAACTATACACACACGGTTAACAAGTGTGTATTACGGGGACACCATCATGTATCCGGTGTGTGGAGAGGGGGCAGTTCGTTTTTTAAGTGGGGACCTAATACAACCATTCTATTACACCTGATATTTAACTATACACACACTGTTAACAAGTGTGTATTACGGGGACACCATCATGTATGAGGTGTGTGGAGAGGGGACAGTTCATTTTTAAAGTGGGGACCTAATACAACCATTATATTACACCTTATATTTAACTGTACACACACTGTTAACAAGTGTGTATTACGGGGACACCATCATGTATGAGGTGTGTGGAGAGGGAACAGTTCGTTTTTGAGGTGGGGACCTATTACAACCATTTTATTACACCTTATATTTAACTATACACACACTGTAAAAAGTGTGTATTACAGGGACACCATCATGTATGAGGTGTGTGGTGAGGGGACAGTTCGTTTTTAACGTGGAAACCTATTACAACTATTATATTACACCTTATAACCAGACAGTATCCTCGATAATTGTGATGACATGAACAGGATATTGCATATTTTGCATTAAGAATGAAATCCTTGTAATGTCATAGGAGATTTTAATATTAATATGTTAATGTTAGATCACAGAAGCAAACATTTCGTACATATGACCGAATCTGATGGTTTGCACCAACTGATAGATCGACTAATTAGAGTAACACATTATAGATCGTCAACTCCTATTGATCATATTTATACAAATATTTTGTCTTAATAATAGTTAGTCAGATTGTGTTAATGTTGAAACAGCCGATCATTTCCTTGTTTATGTCGTTAAAAGTTTAAATCGCAGTCATCAGACAAGAAAGATGTGACTTGCAGAAACTTTCTATATTAATCTGTAGAGTCATTTAGCAATGAATTAAAGGGACATTTTCCCCAACATATAATCACCTTTGATTATGTTCTCTAAACGTTAAAACACAATTTCATGCAAATACGACCAACATTGGCCTTTTGAGCAAGGGATGAGCATCATTCAAAGTCACTCGCTGTACGGGATAATCCCATTCATCGCGAACACCATGGAGGCTGCCATTGGTGTTTATGAAACTCGGATCGCTCTATGATGTGATGTCAAACCCGAACTACTCTTTTTGTTGGCTCACGATTGGCCTTGTGTTTGTGCACAAACCCCGCGAGCTGCGAGAGCTAACAAAAAGAGGCGGAGCTTGTTTGTTCGGGTTTGACGTAGCATTTCGGCGCGAACAATTACAAATCCGGGTTTCAAAAAATATAATGGCAACCTCCACGCTATACGCGATGAATGGGATTAGCCCATACAGCGATTGACTTGGAATGATGCCCCTCCTTTGTCCAGAGGGCAAACATTGGACATATTTGCATGAAAATATGTTTTAATGTGTAGAGAAATTAATCAAAGGTAAATAGATGATGGGGAAACTTTCCCTTTAATGAGTGAGCAATGGTAAGACGTTCACGAATGCTCCAAAGCTAATGATGCTTACAATCCCCTTTTTTTCAACGGTTTATACAAATTTGTGACAAACACGCGCCTAATAAAAAAGAAGACTGAATACTTCCGTTAAAAAGAAATCTAAATCTTGGATAACAAAAGCAATAAAACGGTCGATAATTTAACAAAATATGAAACTTATAGAAACATATTAACAACATTTTTAAGAACAGCAAAACAAATGCATCATGATACCCACTTCGGGAGGGATACAAATAACTCGAAAGGACTTGGAAACATATAAATGAATTATTAAACAAGAAAAGTACTCCACAAAATGATACTAAAATTCAAACACTTGTAAGAAAAGAAACTAATGGTATGAGCATGAATGTAACTACTTAATTTGAAAAAAAGCTAATATCGATACAAATCTTGCAAGTAAAACTGTCGATATGAATTTGAAATACAATTACTATTTAGGTCATCGTCATGAAAAATCTTTCTTTTTCCTTCTAGTCACTAGTCTATAAGTAAAATATGTAATTAATACTTTAGAATCCAAGAAGGCATGCGGATATGATGACTTGCCAGTACGTTTCTTAAAAGATGCAAAGGTGTTTGTTTGTAAACCACTTGCACATAATTATGTTAAATCTGTCGTTAACAACAGGAATACTTTTGGTTTTTCTTTCTTTGGACAAACACTTAACTCTTAAACACCATATCACAAACATCTGCCAATCTGCATCTTGGGGTATTTTCAAAATAGGGAAGATCAGGCGTCTGCTTGACCAATCATCCGCTGAGCGACTCGATCACGCCTTCGTCTCCTCTTATCTGGACTACTGCAACTCCATCCTCGCCGGCCTCCCTCTTTCTCATATATCCCCCCTCCAACGTATCCAAAATTCAGCCGCTAGATTAGTCACCCTTAGAAGGAAACATGACCATATATCCCCTGTTCTCCGCTCACTTCATTGGCTACCAGTCCATTCCCGCATTACTTTCAAGATCCTACTTCTCACATATAAAATCACACATAATCTTGCCCCCATATATCTTCAAGACCTAGTCTCCCTTCGTTCCTACTCTTCTACCAGACCCCTCCGTTCATCTTCCTCTCTCCAATTACTTCATGGCCCACGTACAAAAACCCGTTATGGTGACCAAGCCTTCTCGTCCATTGCCCCCACCCTTTGGAACAAACTCCCACCCCATATTCAGAATGCCACATCTATCGAATCATTTAAAATCCTCCTCAAAACTCATCTTTTTAAGCAGTTGTAATTTTCTGGAGGCGCACACAGATAGTTATTAAGTATTGTATTATACATGTATTTTTTATTTCTGATTTGTTACTTTGACTTTGGTGTTGTATTGTTTTTATGCTATCGTGTTTACTAGTTTTCTTATTTAGACAGACCACCAGTGCGCTTAGAAACGCCCGTATAAAGCGCTTTATAAATGCAATTATTAGAGTTGTACCGATATTTAAAAAAGGAGATAGGAAATTACCGGGTAATCATAGACCCATCTCTATTTCACCAACAATGAGTAAAGTATCATTATGACAAAAATAGTTAATGCTCTTCTATTAAAATTCTCGGAAGACAACTAAACATTATACGAACATCAGTACGGGTGTAAACATGGCTATAGTACTAAACTCTCATTGATTAATCAAATTACAAAAACTCGTATACCCGCCAAAATATTGTAATTTTAGAGTATTTGCAGATGACTCCAATTTATTCCATATTTTTGATCAAGATAAAAGACACACTGATTTGATAGAAAAATGCATGAACCTGAAGGATATTATGAAATTGTGTAATGCCAATGAATTGACTTGTGAACCAAACTAAGTACATTCTTTTTTCAAAATAAACGAAAACATTTTGTAATATCGGGTCAGTTTTTAATTAATACAAATATTTTAGAATCTGTTTATTCAGCATCGTTTCTTGGAATCGTATTGCTAAAAATTTAACTAGGCAGAAACATATAAATAGTGTCTGCACAAAAATCAGTAAAAAACTTTTGGTTATGCTTTATAATGCATTTATTCTACCCCATATAACGTATTGTCTGGAGGTTTGGGGTGCAGCAAACAAAACAAATTCAAATTCTGCGTTGATTCTTCAGAAATGAATTTCACGGTTGTTAGCATATAAAGATATTAGAGAGCCGTCAGGTCCACTATTTCATGAATAAACTTATTAAGCAATACCTTTATTTGATATGCATATTCATGCATGATTTGATAAAAAAATAATGCACCTCATAAATGTATTCATTATTTCTCATTTCTTGATCATCCGTACGAAACACGGAATAAAAAGACTTGTAATATAAGCATTATCAAAATTAAAGAAAAAACACTGGAAAACAATTTATTTTATATTACGACCACATTTGTGGAACGATCTACCGATAACTTTAAGGAAACATATTTTGTTTGTGTAATTCATTATTTTTGGGACTAGCCCCGATTAGCATTGCGCTATTTTGTTAGCCCCTTTTGTCAATTCTTCTATTGTATTGTTAATTGCAAGATGTTCAAGATCGTTTCGAGATCATTAATCTGTAGTATATGACTATATATATTGTAAATTGTAAATATTGAACTGATTATTACTGACAATTAATTAATTAATTTCATGTCATTAAACTAAACACACACATAAACACACACGGACAGTTTGCGTTTATTACCGCACAGGTGGGGACATCTGAGCGCGCGCGTGCAGTTCGTGTTTATTACCGCACAGGCGGGGACATCAATGTGGATTTGATTGAATTAACCACGTAAGACTTGTAACACCAGCGGTCACCATCCAGTGCGCAAAAAATGCGCGTGCGCATAGTTGTTTATCTATCGCAAGCTGGCGCTATTTCTCTTTCTGAAGAACATTCATTTCTGTCTCTAACCTACTATATGGGGACAATCACTTGACAACTTAGTATAACATTTGTTATTGGTCAAAGGATCGAAAAATGAGGGAATTACGAGTGCGGACGTCCCCACTTCGCGTGTGTCCGCACTTGTTGGGTTAAAGATACAAAAATGTCCCCATATGTTGGTTCATACAGGCTCACACACACACACACACACACACACACACACACGCGCACACACTCAGACACACACACACACACAACTATTCACATACACACAGACGCACACACACACGCACTCACTCACACACTCGCCGCACACGACTATATACGAACCCTCTATTTGTCAATTTCGGATAAAAGAATACATAACTGACACACCCATCGTTGACATGCTTGAATCAGGATATCGACAATTAAACACACGGCAATGAATCATAACTATGTGGTTTCATTTTGTTTCATTAGGTGTTTAAATTTACTGTTTAAACTGTACTTCTAAGAGGGTATAATAAATTATACTCTTAAATATTATTTATAATCCTTTCAAAGAGAAACATGAAACATTGTTATAGTCTCGGTTGGTCAGTTGTTAATTACCGCACGTATACCATCTTTTGATATCCACATAATTATAACATACCATTTAGTAAAACAATGGAGTAGACGAAACTAGAAAATGTTTATGAGTGTGTGACCACATCATTCAAACTTAGTTTTGAAAGTCTATAATACAAGGTAATTTGAGAGTACTTGTCATCGTTTTTAATCGTGATCAGCTCCCGAAAAACATTAGCGAAACACATAATTTACCAATATTACATTGTGTATAAAAAATACCAATTTGGAACTTGGCGGATTGCTAACAGTAAAAATTGTTATATGAATAAATACATTGTGCTAATTGGTGATAACATAATATACTATAACAGACAATATTTACATGAGCCGTTATAGTCGGGTGAGAAAAATTACGACGTTTAGTCAAACTAGCGCCAGATTGAGAATATGCATGCAATCTTGTCGGCGGGAGCCTTTATGTTGTGAATTATTTTGCAACAATTTTCCATTTTTTTCTTCAAATTGTATGAATATTTATTAAATATGAACGAGTTTTCAAATTGACCAATCTGTAATACAAGAGTTTGTGGGAGAGCGTTACATCCTTCTTTGTCAGTATCAGTTTCCAGAAAACAATGCGATACATAATCATAATCAACGTTAAACAGATGGTACAAATTCGTTTTAAAGGACGCTTCTAAAAAATGAAAAACTAACTCTAATATAAAAAAAAAAAACTCTGTTTCATAAAAAATGATTTACGAACATCTGTAATATCCATTATTGTATCCGATGGGAATACATGTTGACCGCAACATTCTATTTATAATACCTACACATTTTCAAAAATATACCAAGGTGGCTTTTTGATCATCACTATGTTGAATAATGTTGTTTACCGAAACTTCACATTCACAATTTTGTTTAATGATAAATGTGTAAGGCTACTAAGTGTCTCGAGGGTGCTTTCTTTTGATCAGTACTGTACTATACAAGACACCAAGGTAGAACATGGTGGTTTCCGAACGTTATTATTATAGACGTTATTATTATAGCACAATTTGATGATTATATAGAACTTTGCACAATTTGATCATTTTATAGAACTTTGCACAATTTGATAATTATATAGGATTTCTCGATCAATTTCGTAAGTTGGCCACACGAATTCATTTTGCGTGCGTTCAAATTCGCCGATTTTGTCACCGCAGCTGTATTTTGCAGTTCAAATTCTTTTCTAAGCATTCGAATTCATATAACGATCATTCGAAAACATTTTGTTTGCATTCGATTTAAAACGTGTTTCTATTTCGTAAAATTGTCATTCAATTTAAAGCGAGAACATTTCTGATTACGTAATACCGCCTTCCGTGAAATCCGTTGGCGAAATAGCGTGTTTTTTTATATTGAATTCTAAAATCACTTGACCGAAGAGCTAAATCGTATGAACAAAATGCAATTATGAACCACTTTGAACCACAATTGCAAGCCTTCAGCTCAATTTCGCAAAATTGAACGACACTCTTATCGAAACGAATGAGAAGTTTACGAACTTGGCCGAGAAAACCTTATATTTTGCCGTTCATAGCCAAATACAGAGATTGAAGATGATACACACAAATCAAGTATGAATAGAGTATTTAGATAAATTACAGTCAAACCTGCTAATGCGACCACCTGTCTATAGCGACCACCTGCTCATAACGACCGCTCTCCGGTCCTCCCCTGAAAAATCATGTGTTAAACAACATGCGTATTGCGACCACCTGCCTAACGCGACCAGCGACCACCCTACTTGGGTCCCGACGCACGTATTAAAGGGGTAGTTTAGTTTTGGTACGGCTGAACTTTAGTAGCCAAACCTGCACAGTAACATTATAAACTTATAGTTATAACTCCACCATGCTCGAAAGGTATACAAAATTACAAACGACCAAGTAAAACGCCTGTTATCATTAAAAAAGAGCCATTAAAACACAAGAGGGCGCTTTTTTAAAAGGCATTGGTTTCAACCATTTTCAACCAAAATTATGCATGTGATGTTTTGTTGATATAATGATTAAATAGGGAGATCATCAACAACCATTTAAAAAACGCTTTTGAAAATTTTTGAAAAAGTGCAAGCATTTATTTATTTTTTTCAAAAAATCATCTAATTATTTGGGCCCCAAATAATTATAAGATCAGATATATTTATTGATATTTCAGCCGTTTCTGGGTCGATTTTGACCAAATAAAGTTTATTCTGCCATTAAAATTGCATGTTCTCTCAAATTCGACACTCAGTTTTTCATTACCTCACCAAAAAATTGCGATGTGCAGCGCCCTCTCTACCAAAACTAAACTACCCCTTTAAACCTGTGTATAGCGACCGCAAATTGGCGCAAATGAGCAACCAAGGCATTGACTCGGACGCCTCTGGTCGTTCAAGGCTCCATGTGTGATCATGCCAAGACAGACGCTTAATTACCGACACCAATTTTTCAGACTCATAAACAAAGATTTTTGCCCTTTAGTACCTGATGCTGATATACAGAAATGCGTCTTTAAAAAGGAACTGTACTCAACATCACAACTGAATTTTATCTAACAAATATTTTAATTGCCGAGGCGGGGTGTTGCCCTCGTGTTTCTTATTCTTTTCATTGATAAACCGTGCGCTTGTTACGACCAAACATTACATCTTGACCTCAGAATTCTATATAGAAAACTCCACACGCGCATATTAAAGTGCAGCTGATTCCCTCAAGTCTCATGATGAGTAAATAAATTAAATACATTTTTATTTCACATAAACAGATAATACACATATTTAATATTTAATAATGCCAATATATCATTTCAACTTTTGCTGTGGTTATGCATGCAACAATACTAAATACTAAATGAAATATGGACATGTGCGTGTACAGATGCCAAATAATTATGTGCATATAGGCACAATATATGCGACCAGACATTCAAAATGGCCGACAACCTGTCTAATGCGACCACCTGTCCATAGCGACCGCTTTTCACCGGTCCCTTGAGTGGTCGCTATAGACAGGTTTAACTGTATTTGCAATACGTCCATATACAATAATACAAACTATACAGTGACTAAAAGCATGATAAAGAAACGTTATGTTGTGCAAGTATCTTACGCAAGTAACTTGATATGTACATGCGTTGTTTAGATACTTGAATAGTTATAATACAAGGTTCGATTCATTTAGCGGCTATTATAATACAGTGTCAACTGTGAGCGCTTTACTACGGTAATTGTTATGCTTGTGTTCTTTTAATAATTTATTTCCTTATTGCTTATGACATATTATACAGCAAAGCTTAGTTCAAGTCAAAATAATTGCATTACATTTTCCCTTAGGTAATGTCCCTTCTATAAAACAAGCAAGTATTCATGAAGACATCAAAATACGATATTACCTCATAATAATAATAATAATATACACATGTGCAAATAGTGGATACAAATATACTTTGTTCGTAACTCGATATGTGTGCGTTGTTTTAGCTACGTGATTCTTTGACCAATCTATTGTACATACACAATTGTGTACTAAATATGATTCGATTAGTTACACTGCTGTTCAAAGTTGTAATGTACGTACCATTAGAACAAATAGATATACACTATATATATAATTATACATGTTTTCTAAACATTTTTTTCTAAAAATTTACACAAATAAGCAAAGTCCGTATAGAGTTAATATGTGAAAATCGCTACATTACATATCCGTTAAGCTACGTTTTTCTAAATCATTCTAAATCCATTAACATCACCATAATGTGCATATTATGAATATTATTTCATCTATTTGGTCTTTATATGATAACTCTTCTACAAATACAAAATTCTACTCAATGCTGTAAAAATACCTCGAGTGATATGACAATCTTAATCTTCATAATTAATCTCTCAAATTATCCCTCTTAAACCGGGAAAATTGGTGGGACTCGACACATGGAACGATTCGTTGACGATCACCATGATCAAGCACTTCGATGACATCTTAATTCACCTTTGTTTTTCCTACAGCTGAACTGCATACATGTCATAGGGTAATGTATAAGGGTTGCCTGTTCAATCATTTGTATCCAAATTAAAACCGCCGCGCTTAAATATTGATGTTAGATAGTCAGTATTCATTTTTTTTGTGTCCATGATGCCGTCACCGTGACTGTGCTAAATTGGCTATCTGTGGAGATTATTGTTGCTTTTTATTTCAGTAATTTCGATGTTGATGTAACGATTGTTTTTGCAAAATATGGCCTGATCTGCTAAATGCCCTGGGAATAACAACAAAGCCAAGTTACATTATTTTTTTAGTTTAAATGAGTTACACTTGTGGCCCTGCAGGGCTCCTTTCCACTCTGAAGTTGGGAAGACTGTTTAAGAAGATTTTGATAGGAAGATTCCATGAATGCCTTTGACAAATCTCAGATCCTTACCGTCTTCCGTAAAAGTACATGGGTTTTGTTGGGTTTTACAAGGAATTAAGATGATTTGTCTTGGAAATCAAGATAGGTATGCTGGAGACCTTGCGAATCAGACTCATCGTCATCGAGGTGCATGTCTTGATCGGGCTGATGATCTTGGTATGATTCTTCCCGCATACCATGGTAGGTGTGCTGAAGCCCTACGGAATCAGTCATGCCGACATCGTGCAAACCAACGGTGGATGTGTTGTTGTTCATGCTTCCGATACATTGATCGTGAGGAAGATGAGACGGTTCTCGCATATCATGGTAGGTGTGCCGAAGGCCCTGAGGATCAGCCATATCGCCATCGGGCAACTCGACGGTAGAGGAGTTGGGTTTGGTGCTACTGAAGCGTTGGCCATGTTGTTGATTCTGAGGTGGTTGCTCTCGCATATCATGGTAGGTGTGCTCAAGGCCTTGTGTATCAGCCATATCGCCATCGGGCAACTCGACGGCGTTGGTACTACTTATATCTGCATCGTGTCGACGGTTAGATGTTTGTTCTCGCATATCATGGTAGGTGTGCTGGAGGCCTTGTGTATCAGCCATATCGCCATCGGGCAACTTGACGGTAGAAGAGTCGGATTTGGTGCTACTGATATCTGCATCGTGTCGATGGTTAGATGTCTGTTCTCGCATATCATGGTAGGTGTGCCGAAGCCCTTGTGAATCAGTCATATCGCAGTCGGGCAACTCAATGGTGGAGGAGTTGGTTTTGGTGCTACTGACGCGTTGGCCATGTTGATGATTTTTAGGTGGTTGTTCTCGGATATCATGGTAGGTGTGACAAAGACTATGGACATTTGATATCCCTCCTTCGTTGCCTCTTGTTGAGTCAGAGTGGGTCTTTGCTCTGCTATCTTTGTTTCTCTTTGGTACGAGATATCCTTCATCATCGATTCCACTTCCAACAAAACTGGACTCGCCATTTGTGCCATCATTCAGAAGATTAGCTGATGGATCTCCGGTAGTAAAGTATGTGTGCTGGAGAGGTTCTGGCAAGGTCAGGTCTTCTTCTGATGACTCATTGGAACCGAATGAGGATGATTCAGCATCTATTACAGGTAATGCAGTAGAGCTGCCTTCGCCCGTATCTAGGGTCCGGTTTCTTTTATTCCGGTCACGACCATTTATGGTGGAAGGTCGGGGAGTGGGAAGAGAATCATCATTTGCTCACATCCATGATATGTGTGCCGAAGCGAGACAATTTCCACTCGACTGTACCCTCATGATTGAATAGACGTATTAGTGAAGGAGGAAGACTTCCTTGTAAGGGCCTCCATTTCATCTGGAGCTTCGTAAGCATGTTGTTCCGGGTGGTCAGGTTCATCTTGGGTGACGGCTGCTTAAACGGTCAGAATTTTACAGGGGATGATATTCACGGCTGCTTTTGAAATTTCTTGAACCATGCTCATCAGCTTTCTCTCTTCTGTTAGGTGTAACGAGGTACCCTTCTTCGGTCAAAGACTCTTACTGACCTCAAATCCGAAACGGGGTTTGGGGATCTGGCTGTACGTGTCTTAAACTCTCATTTGTAGGAGACTGCAGCCCTCCAGACAGGAGCTTGTCCGTCTCTGTTCTGCCTTATCTTGTTCTTGGCGATTTATGTTCATTGCTTCAATTACTTTTCTTGTCATTGTATTGGCAAAGAGGATCAGAGGGACTGGGTGCATAACCTTCATCTTATCATTTGCCTTCTTTTCGAACGTGGATATACATTATATATGTTACCAAAGGCTAGTGTCTATCGATTCACCTTTCAACCGACATTTCTGGTAGTCTGTCAAAATCAGGATAGTTTCATAAATGTTGCAGGTTGATTTTGCGTAGTATGTGTGCTGGAGAGGTTCAGATTAAGGTCAGGTCTTCTTCTGATAACTCCTTGGAACCGGATGAGGATGAATTCATTAATCTATATACAGGTAATGAAGTAGAGCTGCCTTCGCTCGTATCTAGGGGTCCGGTTTCTTGTATTCATGTCACGACCATGTATGGTGGAAGGTCGGTGGAGTTGGAAGAGAATCATCATTTGCCTCACATCCATGATATGTGTGCTGAAGCGAGTCACTTGTAAACTCGACTGTTTCCTCATGATCGAGAGAAGTAGTAGTGTAGGAGGAAGGACTTCCTTTCATGTCCTCCATTTCATCTGGAGCTTCGTAAAGCATGGTATACCTGGTCGTCAGGCTCATCAGGGTGGTGACTGCTTCTCTTGGGAATATTACAGGGACGAGCTTCACGGATGGTTTTGAAGACCTCTGAACCCCTTTTCACAGGCTTTCCCTCATCAGTAAGTGGAACGAGGTAATCCATCTTCGGTCAAAGACTCTTACCGACCTCAGATCCGAAACGGGTTTCTTGAGGATTTGATCTAGACCTCTCGTTCTCACAATTGTTGGAGACAACCCTCCAGATATATCCTTCATTGTCTTCCTGTCACAACCATTTCTTGGTGGAAGGTGCGGGGAGTGGGAAGAGAATCATCATTTATCTCACATCCATGATATGTGTGCGAAGCGAGACATTTTTCCACTCGACTGTACCCTCATGATTGATAGACGTATTAGTGAAGGAGGAAGACTTCCTTGTAAGTGGCCCTCCATTTCATCTGGAGCCTTCGTAAGCATGTGGTTCCGGGTGGTCAGGTTCATCTGGGTGATCGGCTGCTACGTCAGGAATTTTACAGGGATGATATTCACGGCTGCCTTGAAGTTTCTGTGAACCATGCTCATCAGCTTTCGTCTCTTCTGTTAGTGTTGTAACGAGGTACCCTTCTTCGTCAAAGACTCTTACTGACCTCAAATCCGAAACGGGGTTTGGGGATCTGGCTGTACGTGTCTTAAACTCTCATTTGTAGGAGACTGCAGCCCTCCAAACAGGGGCTTGTCCGTCTGTTGTGTATCGCCTTCTTCTGGTTGATGTGTGTGCTTTGCTTCTGTTATTTGTATTTGCTTGTTATTGGCAAGAGGATCAGGAACTGTGCATAACCATCCTCTTCATTTGCTTCTTTTCGAATGTGGATACATGCAGTATGTTACCAAAGCTAGTGTCGATCGATTCACCCTTACCAAGACATCTCCGGTAGTCTGTCAAAATCAGAATAGTTTCATAAATGTTGCAGGTTGATTTTGCGTAGTAAGGAAAATCTGGATCTATGTCGTTACCGATGTGGAGTAGCCTGGAGACCATCTCTAAGTGGATGAAGACCTACACCTTCTCCGGATGCCAATGGGGTATCTGGTAGAGCCCTCGTCACTTCGTAATACGTCTGCAAATTAGACAAAAAAACATTGTTTTTAATTCGTTTTTAATTTCAGTAGGGTAGCTCTGTCAGTGATGGGGAGCACTGTTTTTTGTAGAGGCCCTCCAAACAGAATATACAAAACATAGAAACATAAACAAAACATAGATACATAAACCACAGTTGTAATAATATATATATTTTTTGAATACAATTTGAAACATTAAAATGCAATTTGTTGACCAATTAAGTAAATCATTCAAAAATGAAATATCAAACATATAGGGAACTGACCAAGGATATATTGTGATTAAAATTGAGCAAAGAAGAAAATGGGATTCCAACGGATTCGAACCCGAGACCTCCGGATTGCTAGACCGGTGCTCTACCGACTGAGCTATAGAAAACCCTACGACGGCGTTCTTCCCAGAAACCCCTTAATTCATCATTGCTCAAGTAGTCAGAAGCTTTATAACCTGACATAAACCCGAAGCGGATTAAAATCAACTTGGGGATAAATGCGAGGGATCGACGAGCGATACAGCTTTTTGTAATAAGTAGTTCAAACATATAGGGAAACTGACCAAGGATATATTGTGATTAAAGTGAGCAAAGAAAATGGGATTCCAACGGGATTCGAACCCGAGACCTCCGGATTGCTAGACCGGTGCTCTACCGACTGAGCTATAAGAAAACCCTACGACGGCGTTCTCCCAGAAACCCCTTAATTCATCATTGCTCAAGTAGTCAGAAGCTTTATACACCTGACATAAACCCGAAGCGGATTAAAATCAACTTGGGGATAAATGCGAGGGATCGCCGAAGCGAATACAGCTTTTTGTAATAATTAATTCAAACATTAGGGGAAAACTGACCAAGGATATATTGTGATTAAAAGTGAGCAAAGAAAAATGGGATTCCAATGGGGGTTTATAAAGCTTCTGACTACTTGAGGCAATGATGAATTAAGGGGTTTGTGGGAAGAACGCCGCGTCGTAGGGGTTTTCTATAGCTTAGTCGGTAGAGCACCGGTCTAGCAATCCGGAGGTCTCGGGTTCGAATCCCGTTGGATCCCATTTTTTCTTGCTCCCTTTTAATCAAAATAAATATCAATACATGTATATCGTACATATCTATGTAAGTTCGTGCACGCAGTGATTACACAAAAATGAGATTTCAATTGTATCTTACACCCCCGTTAGGCATTGAAAGAGATAACGCCAAGGAGACATATTGTAAGTTATAGAACATAGTTTTGTATGTTGCCCATTAAATGGATGTTATATAATTGTATACATTTTAAATGTGGCAACTTATACTATTTTGTCTTGACTAATATTTGAATATGGAAACATCGATTATATCCCGTAGTATAATATTATGGTACATTCTTGATATGTCACCCACCCTCTGAGTGATATTATGCTGATGTCTTCTCCGCTTCAGATGCGCCCATCGGATGAATTATTAGTAGAAGAAATACAGTTGTCACAGAGAGAGATGGTATTGTAATGCGAGTAGTTTAGTCCCATCTTGGTTGTGGCTGTTAAAATAATGTGCAATTTACAAGTAAACAATCTTCGATAAAGGTTGTAGGCTGTAATTTCAACATAAACGTGCTGAAAGGGATACAATCTTCGATAAAATGGAAAATGATATGTTGTGTATGTAGATGCTCGTCTCTTTTCTCGTTTACAAAATCGGACCTACCATTACAAAGTCACATAACATTTTGTCTTTGCATATCAACTCGAAAATTGCTCATGGTTCTGATTAGTGTACAAAACATGGAGAATATCAGATTTCCTAAAAATCGATGCATCTTATGGTTATCTGTCTTGGTTTTCATTTTAGGTGATTTTTTTTTTTTTTTTGGGGGGGGGTCAAAACAGTTGAATTGTATTTATAAATAAAATAAAACAACAACAAAACCAAGATGTAAAAGTTAAACAAACATAGAAATACATAACGAAATCATCAATTAAATAGAACCACATAATGATTAAGGGATAGTTAAGTTTCAATAGAGAGTGCGGTGTACGAAATAATTTGTTGTGAGGGAATGAAAAACTGAGTGTCAAATTTGATAATTAATTATTGTGGGGCCCCAACATTATTAAATTATTTTTAACCAACCTTAACAAAATGCTTACACTTATTAAACAATTTCGAAAGATTGTGGCAAAATAGTTATTGATGATCCCTCTATAAACTGACTACAAATATTTTAAATGATTGACAATGAGCAAAGAAATTGAAGAAAAAAAGATTGGTAGATCTTGTGCTGAACCATTGACTCACATGGACCATCAAATGGGGGGACGTTCCCATGAAACCCCATTTCATTGCTCAAATATCAGAGCTATATAAAATGGCACTAACCCAAGGATAATAAACCAACTTTTCTAAAGAATGTGCGCGGATCACACAAGTGATGCAATTGTTGTATTAATTGATTTCAAACATTTAGGAAAACTGACTAGTCATATTTTAAAGACCTCCGGCTTGCTAGACCAATGCTCAACCACAAAGAATGGGATAAGTTTCTCATGAAATCCTTTTCACAAAACATCACAATGCACAGTGTAATAATAAAAAAATGGTCTAAAACCATTCCAGTTTTTTAGAAAGCGCCCTCTTGAGTTTTATGTTACTAGTAGTTTATAATTGTGCATACCTTTCGAGCATGGGTTGAGTCATAACTATCGGTTTGCCAAAAAATATTGTAAATGTGCAGGTTTTGGTTACTAAAATTCAGTTTGACCAAACTGTACTCTTTTATACCATAACTCATTAATGCCTTTAACCTGGGCTCTTCCAATGTTTCTGTTGAATTATTAATTTTAAATGCTTAAAGTATAAATGTAGTTGAATACCAATGTGCATATATAAAGATTTAATTATTAATGGGTAAAAATATGAATTATATCACCTCATTTTTGCATAAATTACCATAAATCTGAAAAACTATTGAACTTAAAAAAATAAAAAAAATTGCCATAGTATTCTATACACTTCGCTTGACATGCGTGCAATACTTTCACGGCGATACGACCATTTCACGACGAAATCTTAGGGGGTGGAAGGGGGGGGGGGGGGGGGGGGGTGGGCGAGACCCTCACCCCTGGCCGTAGAAAGACTCAAATAGTCCAGTCTTTATAGGGTTAAGTCGACCCCATAATATTTATCTATGTGCTCCGCCAGGACTCGGAACCCGAGCCTCCGGCTTTGAAACGCATCAGTCGCTATCAGCACTAGGCCACTAGAGGGACTTATGTGAATGAAGACAGATCCAATGGCGATCCAATATATCTGCCTTTTGTACTCAATTGATTCATTGGGGAGGAGTTACAAACAATGCAAGCGACCTTTACGTCAGCTGGATCACACTAGGAATGATTCAAGTATTATTTAATACATATAATATACAAGCAAATAGTAACTAATACATACAGTTGTTGTTTTTTTCTATATTTAAATAATTGCAAAGGAATAATCAAAATGATTGAAAGGAAGAATAGCAGGCGTAGCTTAATAAGCAATTGTTCCTCCCTTAGCTCCTCTTAATGAAGAACAGCACGGGTAGGAAAAACTGTCACTCGCCAGGGACTCGAACTTGAATGACTTGAATTTGGATCTGCCTTCATCACGAAGTCTCTGTGGCCTAGTGGTGTGAAGGGCGTTGGCGTCAAATGATCTACGAGAGATACATACATTTAATTCAGTACTCGTGTGGGTTAAAACGTACTTTGTACTTACCTACTACCGTGACATATGAACGAGCACGTTGCAGTGTTTCCCGATTGCCATCCGTAGCGGTATAGGTCACTCTCGTTG